>JAPKLX010003928.1:0-10494 GCA_026898415.1 Leonotis leonurus | reverse complement strand
ACAACGAAAACAAATGCGAAACAAACCGAAACATGACATCAAAAGCGAACAAATGTAACATTAAAATCATGCAAAATGAGTGTTTATCAACTTCCCCAAACTTAAAGTATTGTTCGTCCTCGAACAATGAGAAGAACAAAAGAGAATAAACACGAATGGGAGCATATGAAGATCATCAATGCCTCAGATAAAATGATAGTGATAGTCGATTCGAGACACCTTTTCAACTCACCCTCAACAGTCAATAACAAAAACAATGTCAACACTCAAAAATCTGCGAGTTCTCACGGGAAACTGTATCGCTTAACACTTAGCTAGAGAGTAATATATGCAATGAAACACTCAGCGAAATCAATGCAATGCAATCAAACTTACCATAGGCTTGCAAATTGTCTAATTTCTCGACCGCTTTAAAGTGTGCTAGAATTGCGATCAAATAGGTCTTTTTCTCGGCTTGTAATGTGGGGACATTGGTTAGGGTTAGGAATTATTTGGCTTAGTAACTAAAAATTTCCTAACTCATTCTACACAGGTCCTCCATCAATCGTGACAACTCAAGTTTCACTCAATTTTACCCATCATTCCAACTTGAACCTCTATTGACTTTCTCTATTTGGTATTTAATCATTCACAAATCTAGATGCCCGTCGCCTTATACTCTCATGATCACACTTTTTTTCCGGAGTTTCTGGGATATCAGACACCTATTCATCTAGAGAACATGATAAACTGGTTCGCTATATGGGATAGAGCAAACTTCAATCAACCCAACAATTCAACTACCACAAGATATGTTTTCATCCTCCTTATCGTCACAAAGTTAAGAATAAAACGGCTATAAAAGGTTGAAAATGGGGTGAAAGGAATAACATTAGAACAAGGTAGTGTATGGGGAAAAATGTGGCTAATCAAAGATGGCCTAAGATCATATCACAATTCTTTGCACACACCTGCGGCTTCGAAATAGATACCAAAGCAAGTTCTAGAAGTAAAGATCACATGCAAGATCAAAATCACACCCAAAGAAATATATAATGCATGATGTAGCATTTTTAAAAGGCTCAAACTCCGTCAATACTCATAGGATTTTCAAATGCCAAAATCACTTTGAAATCTCACGCTAAAGGTGCGCCTACAAAGTGCTCAAATCAACAGATTTTGGAAAACGAGTAAAAGTTATCATCATCGGCATCTCACTTCAAGCACACGTAGTTAGTAAACATCAAAGTGCATAATCAAATGATACAAGTTCAAAAGCAGACAACAATCAAACAAACTAAATGAAACGAAACAGAAATAAGCGACAAAGCAACTAAAAATCCGAATACATGACAATACAAATCAAACTGCAAAGAAAGAAATAACAAAAGACAAAAATCAAAGATAATAAAGCAGCAAGTACAATAAAGCAGCAGAAACTATCAAGATACTCTATCTATCAGGTGAATCAGATATCGTATCCCTCTCCCATTTCCCCAAACTTATTTTAACACGTAGTGAAAAATAAGTTTGGAGGAAAGACAAAGTTATACGATATCAGATTCACGCTTACGCTATTGGCGCACTGAGGCGGAGGTGGTGGTGGTGGTCAGTGGTAGCCCTGGCTAATCTGATGCGCCCGGAAGCTTGATATCATATCGTGCAAGTCATGTTGCTGCTGCGGGGCGGCCGTCTGCTGCTGCCGGTAGGCCTGCTGATTAGCCCACTCTTCCTCCTGTTGCTGGCGGGACCAGTCCTGCTCCTGCGCCAAGTGAAAAGCCTGCTGCTGCTAGTACTCTCACATCTGGGCATATCCTTCTGTCGCAGGTGCATAGACATCATGTCTGCACGAAGGATCGTCATCTGGGCATCGCACTGGCGTGCCCACTCATCGAGGCTATCAAGCCTAGGTCCCCAATCTATGTCGTGTGGCATCTGCTGGTACTGCTACTGAGAGGGGTCTCCCTGCTGCTGATACTGCGGTCCGGGGGTGTCGTCCTGTGGAGGAGAGTCAGGCATCTCCTCATCGGAGTCCACGTCTGTCCTCCCCTGCTCCACTGCCCGCCTATGGGTTGCCGTATCCATGCGCCAATTCTCTCTGGGTCGCATGTCGGACACATAAGTAAGCTCTGGATTAGGCAGGGGAAAGTGATCCCCCCGCCTTCTGTACTAGGTGGCATGGCGGTGTGGCACCAATAATAACCCGCATATCGAACAGGCGGGCCATGTCGAGCCGGATATTCCCGACTATAATCGCCCAATCAGCAACCGCCCTACATTAGTAGTAGGCGATCGGAGTAAGCATCCCTCCTATGCAAATAGGCCCGCTCTTGGCTTGAACCTGTCTGGCGATCTGATGTAGCAGCAACTGACCTATGTTCAGTTGGGTCCTCGTCAGCATTGCCCACATAATGAATAACTCGGTTGTGATCTTCCCCCAGAAGGACTTTGCGCAGGATTCTTTTGGGGGCTTGTATTCCCCCAACTCTGGGCACCCAAAGAGTTGGTTGATCTCTCGGACTATTACCGTGAACCAGGAGTTGTTCAGTTGGAAACTAAACTCTCGTGGCTCCGAGCGAATCGTCTTGTCCAACACCATCGTGGTCAACATCTCAAATACAGCCCGCGTATGAATGGGCCATCCTCCATCAAGTACCTGCCCCCATCCGATACGATCGAAGAGCTCGTGGAGGTTGTCATAAAGTCCAAGCTCCTCTAGAGTAGGGGGATCGGCATATCGGGTGGCGTCTATTGAACGTTCCACCAATCTCTTGAATTTAGGATGGTCGTCCTCCATTCGCAGTACTACTCCATAGAATTCCGATCAGTGGGACCCGGTTCCCTCCTCGATGTCATTCTCGACTCAATTCTTCTTTTCTTCTTCCCTCCGCCGTCTCTCTTAGTGCCAGAAGCAGAAGCCATGATACTTGTCAAAATAGAAGAATAAGCAATACGTACCACCAGTGTACGGATAAGCAATACCAATCATAATCCAAGTCACAACTTAAAGAGAAAAACATCAAACCGAAGACCAACAAGCACGTGTATGTATGAATATGGTAAAATATCCTCTTCATCTCATAAAGTCATCACATATGCTCACAAGATATCTACTATAACATGGATCAATAATCTCAAAGCTCTTAATCTCAATCAATCATCAAGCTATCAAGTGTAAAAATCAAGCTTCACTAACTCCAAACAAGTCAAACGAATCCCATGTCTTCAAATCAATAATCAATAATCAATAAGCAACAATTTCCTCGGGTAAGCAAATGTTCAACAACATATTCGTAATCAAACATCAACTTCAAGCACTTTAACAAGCATAGAGCAACCGACAATCCAAGGCAAACGAAATCGAATATCCCCCAAGCAATAGTCAAGTATACAAACTCCAAAATCCCATAGCCTCAATCAACCAACTCAAAACCAATAACTAAATCATACTCACTAAGAATCACAAACTGGTGCTAGCAAGCTCAAATTACTCCCAACAAATTGAAATAATCACTAGCATCCACATCAATCACCAATTATCTAACACGAACCAATAAGACTAAACAAAAACTCAATCACAAACTAAATAGTCAAACTAAACTATAGAGAAGCAATAAACATGAAACAAAGCAAAACTAATGCCAAAATCCAAGTTAGAAAGCATGAATCAAGTTCCAAAAGCAATAAAAAGAGAAAAGAGAAAAGAGAAAAGAATTACCTTAAGGATGTGAACAAATAGAGAGAAAATAGAGCAACTATATGAAAAACCCCCAAATTCGTTTTGGGCTCCTCACTCAACAAAATCCGAAATCAATCGAGTGGAATGGAAGCTAATGAAGTGGGTAAGATGTTTATGGAGTCAATTTGGTGAGAAATCAAGTGAAAATCGAGCAATTTGGCGAAGAAATTGGGCTAGGGCGCGGTTTTAGGGTTTGAAAGGGTGAAAAGTGTGAAAAAGAGGGAAAAATCGCGACTTTAAGGGTGACTTCGGCGATCCCAGCCTGGGTCGCCGAAGTCACATGTAAATTTCGGCGACCGCCGATCTGGTCGTCGTTCTTGTTGTCCTTTCTCAGCAATCCCAACCCCGATCTCAGTTCTCATGCCTTAACTTCGGCAACCCCAGCCCAGGTCGCCGATCTTGCTACATTCTGACCTTTTTTTTAGGTTTAACGAAACAAGAAATAAACAAATAAAAAATGAAGAAAATGCAACTCTAACTACGAACTATGGAAAAGAACGAAAGCAATAAACGTTGGGTTACCTCCCAACAAGTGCTACGTTTAACGTCCAAGCTAGACAATACCTCAATTTCAGTTTGGTTCTTCAAGCAGGGTCATTTGGATTACTCGGCAAGTGTCCGTGCGTAAATACTTCTTGAGGCGATGTCCATTTACCACAAAAGTCAAGCCATCCTCCTTAGAAAGTTCAAATGTGCCATTCGGGTTGCACTTTTGGATCGTGAATGGACCCGTTCACCTTGACTTGAGTTTACCTGGGAACAAACGAAGACGTGAATTGAAAAGTAGTACCTCATCTCCCGGTGCAAGCTCCTTCTGCTTAATCATGCGGTCGTGGAACTTCTTCGCTCTCTCCTTGTAAATCCGAGAATTTTCATATGCTTCATTCCTCCATTCATCGAGCTCGAGAAGATGATAAGCTCGTGATATTCCAGCTTCCTTAAACTCAAGATTGACCTTCCTTGTCGCCCAAAGTGCTTTATGCTCCAACTCTACAGGTAAATGACATGATTTTCCAAAACAAAAGCTGGTAAGGAGACATACCGATCGGAGTCTTGTAGGCAGTGCAGTATGCCCAAAATGCATCATCCAAGTGCTTGGTCCAATCCTTGCGTGTAGTGATCGTCTTTTCCAATATCTGCTTGATCTCGCGATTGGCGAGCTCCGCCTGCTCATTAGCTTGAGGGTGATATGGTGTCATAACCTTGTGTCGTACACCGTACTTGGCTAGAAGATTTCCAAGCCACCTATTGTTGAAGTGCGTCCCCCCATCACTAAGCAGTGCTCTCAGTACGCCGAACCGAGTGAAGATATTCCTGTTGATGAACTTAATAACCACCTTGGAATCATTGGAGGTGGTTGCAATAGCCTCAACCCATCTAGAGACATACTCGACGGCCAGGAGAATGTAAGTGTAGCCACTAGAAAGGGGAAAAGGACCCATGAAGTCGATCCCCCATACGTCTAATAACTCCACCTCAAATATGCTCGTCTGAGGCATCTCGTCTCTCTTAGTGATATTACATGTCCTTTGGCATCTATCGCATGCCTTCACGAACTTGTGGCAATCCATGTGCACTGTAGACCAGTAAAAACCGCATTGAGCAATCTTGACTGTCATGCGATTAGCTGCAAAGTGGCCGCCACTCGGTCCGCTGTGACATTCCTCAATAATCTGAGTCCACTGTGACTGATGAACGCAGGTACGGGTGATACCGTCTGCGCATCTCCTATATAAGTATGGATCCTCCCAATAGTAGAACCTAGTGTCACGTATGAATCGCTTTTGTTGCTGGTAACTGATGATGGGTGGTATAGCTTTTACCACCAAGTAATTGACAATTTCCGCAAACCAGGGTAGCCTGTTAGTAGCTGCAAGTACATGCTCGTCTAGGAAGTTCTCATTGATGCAGATGCGAGAATCTTCCCCCTTAATCGGTTACTCTAGTCAAGATAGGTGGTCAGCCACCACATTCTTGCAGCCTCTTCGGTCCCGTATCTCCATATCGAACTCCTGTAAAAGTAATATCCAGCGAATTAATCTCGGCTTAGAGTCTTTCTTGGCAACCAAGTACCTGATAGCAGCATGGTCGGAGTAGACTATGGATCTTGTCCCCACCAAATACGGCCTGAATTTGTCATAGGCGTAGACAATGGCCAGCAACTCCTTCTCTGTAGTAGTGTAATTCAACTGAGCCGAATCCAACGTCTTGCTGGCATAGTAGATGACTCAAAAAAGTTTTTCACTCTTCTATCCCAAAACTGCTCCAACTGCCCAATCACTAGCATCACACATGAGCACGAAGGGCTCACTCTAATCCGGTGAAATCAGAACCAGTGTCGATACTAAAACCTTCTTGAGCATTCGAAGGCTGTGAGGAACTCATTAGTGAAGTTGAACTTGATGTCTCTCTCGAGCAATGCACAGAGCGACTTCGTAATCTTGGAGAAGCCTTTGATAAACCTGTGATAAAAATCTGCATGCCCGAGAAAACTACGAACAGACTTGACATTAGTGGGAGGTGGTAGCTTTTCAATAGCTACGATCTTTGCTCGATCAACCTCCAAACATGCACCTGAAACTTTATGGCCAAGTACAATCCCCTCCCGAACCATAAAATGACATTTTTCCCAATTCAGAACAAGGTTAGTATCTTGGCAATGCTGTAATACCTGAGAGAGATTGTCGAGACATGAGTCGAAAGATGCTCCAAATACTGAAAAGTCGTCCATGACTACCTCCATAATGTTTTCGATCAATTCATGGAAAATCACCATCATGTACCACTAAAAAGTAGTAGGGGCATTGCATAGGCCGAAAGACATGCGGCGAAATGCAAAGATGTCGTACGGACATGTGAAGGCAGTCTTGTGTTGATCCTCCGGAGCAATCATGATTTGGTTATAACCTGAATAACCATCAAAAAAACAGTAGTAATCATATCCATCTAAACGATCAAGCATCTGATCACTAAAAGGAAGAGGAAAGTGATCTTTCCTGGTAGCAGCATTCAATGCGCGGTAGTCGATGTAGACTCACCATCCTCTGACCAAACGTGTAGCAATGAGCTCGTCCCTCTCATCCCTGACAACTGTCATGCCTCCTTTCTTCGAGACGACTTGTGTCGGACTGACCCACTCGCTATCGGATATGGCGTAAATCATCCCTGCATCCAACCATTTAAGAACTTCTTTCCCCACTACTTCTTGCATAGCTGGATTCAAACGGCACTGTGGCTGCGCCTTAGGCGTGTAGTCGTTCTCCATCAAGATCTGATGCATGCAAATAGATGGGTTTATCCCTTTGATGTCGGAAATAGACCATCCTATGGCAGACTTGTACTGCCTAAGAACTCGTAGAAGCTTGTCGAGCTCTGCTACAGAAAGTGCGGAAGATACTATGACTGGAAATGTGTCATCCTCCCCCAAGAATGCATACATAAGATGATCCGGCAACGGCTTCAACTCTGCTTTCGGTGTAGCTGCAGGTGTCGGAGTGGATGTTGGCTTGTCTGCTGACTTGGCTCCTCCCTCAACTGGTACATTGATATCCAAATAAGCAACTGACCTGTGCGGCTGCTCTACGTTAGCTAATAGCATAACCAAATAATTCACGATCTCATCACTAGAAACCTCAAGGTCATCGATGTCGATAGAATTCAGGAGACAGCTCTCCAATGGATCCCTGCTAACTGTTGTGCACGTCTCCCCCATACAAAGCTCAATAACATTAACCTGCTCAAAATCAGACTGCTCCGAGTCGTCGGGCCTCTTCATAGCATCATAGATGGAAAAATTGAGCTGCTCGTCATTCACTCTGAATGTCAGATCGCCATCCTGTACGTCAATCAAAGCACGGCCTGTAGCTAGGAACGGTCTCCCCAGGATCAGCGGAGTCAGCTTGTCCTCCGGCATGTCGAGTACCACAAAATCAGCTGGAAAGATAAACTTCCCCACCTTGACTAGTACATCATCCACGATCCCCCTTGGATATGTAACTGACCTGTCAGCCATCTGAAGAGCAATAGTAGTCGGCTTGATTACTCCAATCGCCAGACCATTGAAAATGGATAGAGGCATCAGATTGATGCTCGCCCTTAAATCACATAGAGCTCGGCTGAATGTCTGTCCTCCTATGTCTCAAGCAATGGTGAAGCTCCCTGGGTCCTTCTGCTTCAGTGGAAGCTTCCTCTGCAACATTGCACTGCACTCCTCGGACAAATTGATTGTCTCATAGTTCCCTAGCTTCCTCTTACGTGAGACTGCCTCCTTTAGGAACTTTGCATAGTCAGGCATGTCTCGCAATGTATCTAATAGTGGAATATTAATATTAACTTTTTAAAACAATTCCATAAACTTACTTACCTTGTCGTCGAACTTCCCTTTGGCTAGACGTTGTGGGAATGGAGATGTCGGTGCTGTCGATCTGGTAACCTCCTCAGCCACTTCAGGTGACTGGAGCTGCGCATCAGTAGATGCATCGGCCACTTCAGGTGCTGCGTGTTAGGATGGCGAGTCAGGTGCTCCTTAGGTACTACAGATGTCATCTGTTTCCTTGCATAAGCATCATAAGATTTTCCCCCTTGGAGCTGGATAGCGTGGCATTGATCCTTCAGGTTGATCTTTGTGTTGCTTGTAAATTTCCCCGGCTTATGCTGCGCTGCATCCCTGTTCGCCACTTGTCCAACTTGAGTCTCCACCATCTTCAACTGCTTCCCCATAGCTGCTACAGTGCTCTCCAAGGTGGAGATTCGATTTCCTGTCTGACTGATGACATTATTTTGTTGTAGCATCATCTGCTGCATCATGTCCTCCAATGTCGGCTTCTTCGGCTCCTGAATGACTCCGTTATGTACTGCAAATCCTGGTGGAGGCTGTAAAGCATTATTCGGGTTGATTCGGGTGGTTCCTGTTGTTCGGATGGTATGCCTGAGTCCCTCCTCGAAATCCATTTGATCGGTGAGCCTGAAAGTTCTGAGACTGGAAATTCTGCTGATGAACATAACTAAGATCTTCGACCTCGCTCTGCACCGCGGCTGCCTGAACCTGCATCTTCTCTTTCCTCTCGTTTCCGAATTCCCTCTTCAGAAGGGCGACCTGCTCCATGAGATTATCATACTTGGAATCCACTTCGGCAGCTGCAACTTTTCTAATCGGCTGCCTCTCCATCGGCCACTGATAGTTGTTCGAGGCCATATCCTCAATGATCCTGATAGCCTCGGTGACTGTCTTGTTCAATAAACAACCGCCTGCAGATGCGTCAACGATGCTCTTGGTGTTCAGCGTCAGTCCACTGTAGAATTGCGTAATCTGCTGCTCCATAGAGAATCCGTGCTGTGGGCATTTCCATAGAATTCCTCTGAATCTATCCCACACCTTGAATAAGGACTCATCTCCAAGCTGAGAAAAATGAGAGATGTCTGCAATGATCTTCTGTGTCTTTGCTGGTGGAAAATACTTAGCTAGAAACTTCTCGCACAAAGAATCCCATGAAGTAATCGTCGTCCAGTCGAAAGTCTTGAACCACTCCCTCGTCTGGTTGCATAATGAGAATCCAAACATCATCATCCTGGTAGTATCAGAAAGCACTCCATTCTGCTTGATGGTGTCGCAGATGTCAAGAAAAGTCTCCAAGTGAGCATTAGGGTCCACCGTGACTCCTCCACCAAACTGGTCAGCCTGCACCATGCTGATGAGGGCCGGCTTGAGCTCGAAATTATTTGCGTTGATGCTCAGTCCCCATCCTCCTCCTTGGAACTGCTCTGTCGGAGGGCAGTACATATAATTGAGGGGCCTCTGTCGTGGTGGATTCGCTCGGGCCATCATCTCCGCCAACTGACGCTGTAGAAACTCCATGTGAGTTCGAATTTCCGCCAGCTCATCATTCCATGCCAGCTCATTGTTTTGATTGTTTTGATTCTCCATCTCGAATGCTTGATTCCGCCTTTCTCGCCTCTCCTGCTTGTGCGTTCTCTCAATCTCCAAGTCAAGCGGAATAACTTCTGCTTGCTTGGACCTCATAATCATGCACTAGCTGCAAAAAGAGAGAAAAAGGAAACCAATAAAACAGAAATAAAATAAAATAAAACAAGCGCCTCAAGTAATAACCAAATATCAGAAAAATTAACAATGTAGTAATCTACACAGTCCCCGGCAACGGCGCCAAAATTTGATCGCACTATTATAAACACTAAAAATAGGTATAATATAGAGCATGCAGAGTATCGTATCCACAGGGACTGATAACTGAAAACACACTGATTAATTAGCACAAATACTCAATTATTATCTAGGCAAATCGACTAAGAGATGATTATGAATAAAGGTATAAATAACCAAATAATAAGTAAACAAATATATGAATAACAATATGATTAAAGAGGATTTCAGGGGTAATGTATAGACACTAAATCAATTAACGGATTCAACAATTAACTCTAATTACCAAATTTTAATACTAATGCATGTGAAGGTTCGCATAGATAACCACAAACTCCCAGATAGGGCAGTTTATGATAGTGGGCTAATTTAATTCCTATCTCCGCTAGGTCTCAAGGAAATTAAATCAGTTACAAATAGCACACAAAGAATATCCTCCTACAATTCTCCTATCTCCGCTAGGTTTCAAGAAGAAACATGTATTGTGATCTATGGGTTCGGCTATGAATCTAATTCCGGATAAGACATCAAATACATAACTTGCATGCAATCATGCATGGTGATCAATTATAAAAGCATGAGAATTAAATTCATAAATCACAAACAAGCATAGGAAGGA
>JAPKLX010003690.1:0-10753 GCA_026898415.1 Leonotis leonurus | reverse complement strand
GTTTATGATATTTTTGCTAAAATCACTACCCTTCCAAATATGGCAATCTATTTTACAAATATGAGTGCATTGAAATAGAATTTGATTCAAGTACTAGGAGCAGCATCAATGGCAGTAAACACGGGAAAGCACCCCGGGCAGCTGAAAGATGACGTGGCATCGCCTGATGGCACAACTATTGTGGGGATTCATGAGCTTGAAAAGGCTGGTTTTCGTGGTACTCTGATGAATGCAGTTGTCGCTGCTGCAAAGCGCAGCCAAGTACTTTCTAAGAGTTAGATTTCTGTTATTGACCAATTGAGGAGAACAAAGATAACACTATTTTGAACTATTCCTTTAAATCAGACTTGTATTTATCAATACATCATTACACTCTGGAGGGTTGAGGGTTGAGGGTTTAGGGTTTAGGGTTTAGGGGTTTTTTTTTTTTATAACACTCTGGAGGGTGGGGAGTTAGGCAGACTCCCAACCTGTATATAACCACTCAAAGAGGAATGTCAATACATGATATTGAGCCCAAAAGTGACCCACCATCCAAATCATGAACAACATATAAACATAGGAAGAGTCAAACCAAGGCCCAAACAGGCGGGCATCAAACATCAAAAGTGAAACTAAAATAAAAACCAAGAACATAAGCATGAAGATCTATCTATATCGGAATCTGAAGTTAGGAAAACCATGCTGATCCATCCTAACTAGAGCCACAAGGTATCTTGGGGTAGTCAAGCGATCATAAATCACCAAGCCCGGGGTCTGGTTCCCCCTCCGTGCCAAGAAGTCTGCAGCTCGGTTCACCTCCCTGTGAATGTGTGAGAAGCGAAACTGAAGCTGCTGAAGAATAAGTCTGATCTCCGTCCCAGTGTGACGCAAGTGAGCTGCACCACATCTCCCTGAAGTGAGAAGTGAGAGAACAGCAGCAACATCCATCTCAATCCAAACGTGTCTGGAGAAGTCCCTAGCAAGTTTGAGCCCGTGAAGCAAAGCTAAGAGCTCCGCCTCAAAGCTCAAACTAGCTGTCAGTGGCGTGCTGAACGCGGCAAGCAAGGCACCTGTGAGATCACGAACCAATTCTCCACCCGCCGCCGTTTGCGTGCTCCTGTCGAACGATCCATCGGTATCCAACTTCACCCACGGCGCCTCCGGTGGATGCCAAAGTACCATGAGTGATCTGTGAACCCTCCTGACCGTCTCGGCAGCCGGCATGAAATCAACTCTGGGGCGACAGCCTCTCCAGTCAGCCGAATGCAGCTTTCCGAAAGTGACCAGAACCCTCAGCTGGTGAGTAACCTGCCAAATAACGTGAGAAACATGGAAAGGAAAGCCACGATGCTTGCAGTTGTTCCTCTCCGTCCAAATGATCCAAGTGATGAGGCAAGGAATCAGAAAACTGATGTGTGTGCTCCGTGCTCGGGGAAACAAGTGTCTCCAGCGACCTAAACTACGTGCAATGTTGGTGCTCGTATGCATGTGAGTGCGCGCAACAGGGAACCATGAGGCAAAGTGAGCCCATATAGACCTCGCCGACTTACTAGACACAAAAACATGCATGAGAGACTCAACATGAGGAGACCGACAACACAAGCATCTAGAAGCCAAGGAGATAGAGCGAGACTGAACCACAACATCCACCGGGATCCTCCCCAAAAACAACCTCCAAAGAAAAATAGACACATTCGTCACTAGACAAGAGTTCCAGATCTCACCGAAAAGAGGACTGGTCGGAAGCTGCCGCCGAACGTGCTCCCAAGCAGAGGTCAGGGAGAATTCGCCATGTCTGTAAAGGCTCCATCTCATGACATCCTCACCCCCCACCCTTCTCTCTGGACAAACAGATCTGCTTCCAACTGACCCAGTGCATCTTCCTCTACTCCCAGATGGAGCCCCAGAAGAATCTAGCCATAATCTGCTTAAGCTCCTGAAGGACAACCCCATACGGTTCTATAACCTGAAGAATGTGGAGGGGAATGGTCGAGAGCGTGCTCCTGATCAGAGCAAGCCGGCCTCCAAAGGTGAGATGTCTGTGAGACCAGCTGTGGATACGGTCGCTCATCCTCTGCCGGAGCCCCAAGAACATGGAAGACTACAGGTTCCCCTTGTAGATGGGGACACCCAAGTACGTGAAAGGAAAGGAGCCACGCTGAAATCCCCCAACCTGCAGGATACCACGGGCCCACATATCATGACGCTCACTGAGAAAGAAGCTGCTCTTCTCCACATTCACCTTCTGACGAGAAACCGCAGCATACTCCTCAAGGCAATCCATAAGCCTCCTCATAGCGGGTATGCTCGCTTTAGTGAAGATGATGATATCGTCAGCATAACACAAGTGCGAGATAGGAAACCCCTGGCGCCTCCTGTGGAACCTCATACTGTGCCGGGACAAGATCAGTCTGTCAAGAGACCGGGAGAGATAGTCAGCAGCTAGAACAAACAACGACGGCGAAATAGGATCACCCTGTCTGAGGCCTCTAGAAGAAGGGAAGAAGCCGCCAGGGGCGCCATTCACCAACACGGTGAACCAGCAATGATGCACACATCTCTGAATAAAGCCCAACCACCTCGGCGGGAAACCCATCCGCTCGAGAACTCTAAGAAGAAACGGCCACTGAACTCTGTCGTACGCCTTAGCCATGTCCAGCTTCAGCCCAACATTCAGAGCCCCCGACTTATCCTGTAAGTCGTGAATCAGTTCCTGAGCAAGAAGCACATTGTCACTCAGCAACCGACCCTGAACAAAACCGCTCTGATTCGGCGCAACCACAAGGGGAATGAGAGGCGCCAGCCGAGAAGTCAAGATCTTGGAGATGATCTTGTTAGTGACATTACAGAGGCTGATAGGACGATAATCTGCCCAAGTCACCAGAGCCGACTTCTTTGGGATCAAGACGATCGAAGTAGCCGTAAAGCTCCTCGGCATGGGCGTGCCAGCAAAGAAATCCTCCACAGCAGCAATCACATCTGCACCTACACTGTCCCAACAACTCTGAAAGAAAAGAGATGAAAAGCCATCCGGCCCTGAAGTGCTGTCCCCACTGATACCAAAAACCGCCTCTCTGATTTCGGCAACATCCGGCATCCCACTAAAAGCCTCCAAGTCCACAGACGGCGGCAACTGATACAGGCAATCAAGATCAGGATCCATCAGCTCAGGGATGTCCGAAGTGAGAAGGTTTTGAAAGAACCTAGAAGTGGACTCCCGAATATCAGCATCCTCCATATAGACCTGCTCACCATCACAAATGGAGTGGATCCGAGACCTAACCCTCTTCTGCCTCACCCAGCCCTGAAAGAACTTCGTATTGTGCTCCCCCCTCCAAAACCCAACGAATGGCGGCCTTCTGTCTCCATAAATCCTCCTCCATCCTGGTCCTCAGAGCGTACTCCGCCACACATCTGTTCAGCTCAGAACAAGTCAGGGGAGTAGGAGATGCGTCATAGGAAGTCTGTGCCCGGAGCACCGCTTCCTCAGCAACTCTAATCCTATCAAAGATGTGTCCAAAAATCTCCCTGTTCCACTCCTTGAGAAACAACTTCATGCGCTTCAGCTTGAACTAGAGGTTGAGCATCCCGAAAACCAGTCAGCGCCTCCCAGATACGAGCCACCGCTGATCGAAAGGTATGATGCCTGACCCACATGTTCTGGAATCTGAACGAAGCTCTATGAACCACTGCCGAAAACTGACATCTCACCAGCAACGGACCATGATCAGACTGAATACGGGGAAGATGAGTGACTCGAGTGACCGCAAAGACTGAAGTCCAGTGCTCACCCAGCAGGATCCGATCCAGCCTCTCACGCAAGCCAGCACGCTCCCAGGTGAAGATATGCCCATCAAATCCCGGATCACACAATTGACAATCTGAAATGGCGTCCGAAAAATCTATCACCTCCCCATGCCGGTCCACGACACTTCCCTGCCTCTCATCATCGGACAGAAAAATATTGAAGTCACCAACAACCAGCCACGGATGACCCTCAACAACAACTAAGACATCCCGCAGCTTCTCCCACAGAGCATATCTCCCCTCCCTGCTGCACTTGGCGTACACCACCGAAAGAAACAGAGGGCGAGAGAAAATCGCCGCAGACAGGCGAACGTGGAGCAGCTGATCCGAATCGTCCACCACCTAAACCTGAACGTCCCGATGAGTGAAAATCCAAAGCTTACCACTGGCGTTCGAAGTCCTGAAAGTCATCCCACACCGCCTCCTGAAAAAATCAGACTGAGGAGAGGTCTGGGGCTCGAGCACTGCAGCAAAAGAGAGATGATACTGAGCAATCAGATTCTTAAAATGACGCTGGGATCCTGGATTAGCAATCCCCTGCGCATTCAAAATCAGGAAGTTCGCTGACATGGGAGACTAGTCAACAATCACAGAGGCGAAATGCCTCCCTCCTGTCAATCGACTGCCAGCCCCTGGAGAACCACGGGGCTTGGCAGGAGTGTCATTGAACACACGAGGATCCGAAGAAGTGCTAGCCCTCATCTCGTCCACATGCCTCTCACTGTGCGCCGGTCTGTCAACAACCATATCGATGGAGCCCTGCTCAACATCCACACCACCATCAGTATCGAGGACGCTGCACTGATTCCCTGTCCACACGTGTGTCTCAACTCTGGAGCCCCTCCTCTGACGTCGACCCCAAACAACAACCCACTCAGTGTCTGAGACCTGAGGAAAAGCTCTGTGTTGTCCTGTCTGCTCTCCTAGAGAGACCGAAGCCCGTCTGTCTCCCGTATGAGCTCCTCTAGCCGAGCGGCCACGGCTACGCCACTGCGAGGTGCGCCGACGAGTACTGCGACGGTCCTCCTCAGCCTGCGGCTGCACCTGCTGTCTCTGGTGCTCCGTGCCTCACTCAGATATAGGGGGATCCGAAGCACTCTCATGAGGTCGTGGAGCCGAAGTGTCCGCACTGAGGGCCTGCTCAGGTACTCTAGCTGTCTGAGAAACATGCACAGAAGTCGAACCTTGCCAGTGAAAGTCCTTCCTCAACCAAAGCTCGATGTTGTGGGAGGTAGGGATGGAGTGGGAGAACTTGACAACCAAAGCTCGTCCGACCCGACCTGCAAGAGAAGCGATGTCAGCTGAATCAAATGAAATCAACGGCTTACCTTCCCGTTCTCCCGATTGTCACAAGGAAGCGAGCTTGTCCGGTTGAAACGTGACAGGGCCCGTAAGGCTAGAGGCAGCCCGTAATTTCTCCGCCATGGTAATATTTGGAGCAAGAGATGGAGAATCCTCAACCGGAGCAGATTTAGAGGAGGAAGGATTAATTGGAGAATTAAATTTGCCTCCTAATTGAGGAAAGTCAGTATCAAGGTTCGGAGGTTGTATAGAATGGATAGCCGAGCTATGGTGCGGCAAAATAGAGCACTGAGGGCTGGTGTTATTTGCTGGAATAGATTGAGGCCCATTAATATTAATAGGAAGGGTAATGGGCCGAGAAGTAAGATGGTGAGTGGATGTATGGGATCGGTGGGGGTTATGATTATTGTGGGCTAAGGTGTGGGGCCGTAGGAAGGGTGTGGGCCGAAAAGGTAAAGATTTGAGTGGGTGGAGAGCTAATAACATTGGGCTGGGCTGATGTGGAGGTGTTATATAAAAAAGATGAGGAAGAAGTATTGATGATGGGTTTGGACGAAGAGTATAGAGGGAGCGTGTGGGCTGGATTGGGTATGTGGGCTGGGGTGGACGTGTAATGGAGCGGATGAGTGTTGTGGTTGGGCCGTGGGGATAAGGAATGGGCAGCAGGAGCAGCATGTGGGCTGTGGGGTTGGGCTGCAAGAGAGGGATTTGTGAGATGGGCTGGGGTAGTAGTAGAGGGTTGAGAAGTGTGGGCCAAAGGGGAGTTGGGCTGGGAGATATCAAGCCCAAACAGTGGGTTTGGGCTAGAAGAAAAAAGATGTGTGGGCTGGGACTCAACCCTATCCAAGAAGGCAGCAGCTTCGGATATGGCAAGGGTCGAATGGGCCTTATTTTTAGCAACAGAATCAGCAAGATTATCTCCCATAATCTCTTTAACAACCGCCTTATGTTTAGCAACAGAATCAGCAAGATGATCTCCCATAATCTTCGCCACACATCTGCCAGTATTATCACCATCTCCCGACGTAGAAGGAAACTCTCCACTTTCCATAACCGTTGACCCCAATGCATTAGGAATAGAAGCAATGGTAGAATCTCCATTCAAATCCAAATTAACGCCATCACCCGTCAGAGCATTAAACTCCAATAATGCTTCTCGTGATTGACGCCGCGTGATTGTGGGTGCAATCTCGTCCAGACGAGAGAGAGAAGACGACCGACCAATCGGTTGGGCCCCGGCCGGAGCTCCATCATCTCCAGTCATTGTCGAAGCTGGAATCTTGAACGTTGCAGATGGAAGTCCATCAGCATCATGGGTTGGTGCTCATCCATATTGGCTAAATCCAACATGTGCGCATATTCGTCGTCCGTCGGATTATCATGAAACGCCAACGGGAAAGCAAGCTCCACAGTTTGAAGCGGCATAATATCTAGAGGCTTCTCATGCCGATTTGACCTTTGACAGATAGAAGAAACATCTTCAGCCTCCACAGCAGTCTCCTCACACAGGCTGGAATCATCCATCACCATGGAGCGTTCAACTCCAGATCGAGCAGAACTAGAACGAGGTTTACGTCTTTTCTTCATCAATTCAGTCTTCACACCAACTCCTGTAGTTTGATGACGGCCAGCTAGTGCAGGGCGGGGTCGTTGAAATCGCTTCTTCTCCTTCTCCAATCCCAGCTCCGGCGGGATGGCCACCATGGCTGACGAGGAATAACCAAAAGACTCCCAGCACACGAAGGCACCAAAGACCCAGAATGACGACAAAACCGAAAACAGATCCACAAACTCGACCAAAACCAAAATCAAAGGTTGGAATAATCAAACAAAAATACAAAATTAAGCTGAAGACTCATGCAAAACAAACAAGAATCGGCAAGATCTACATGAACTCGAAAAGTGTGTGCAAAAAGTGTGAAAGTGTGTGTGAGAGGGCAGAGCGTTTTCCCTAGAGAGAGAAAGCTCTGCGTGTGGTTTTGGTTTAGGGTTTAGGGTTTAGGGTTTAGATGTGAGTGGAGGGTTGGTGTTTGGTGTTTGGAAAAATAAAATTTGTGATAGAGTGTTAAAGTATACTAAAGGGTGTTAAGATAAAGTAATGAGTGTAAAAATATACTAATAAGTGCTAGAGTGTCCTAATAAGTGTTAAAGTATACTAATAAGTGTAAAAATATAATAATAAGTGCTAGAGTGTCCTAATAAGTGTTAAAGTATACTAATAAGTGTAAAAATATACTAATAAGTGCTAGAGTGTACTAATAAGTGTTAAATTATACTAATAAGTGTTAGAGTATAGTAATGAGTGTTAAGATATACAAAAAAGTGTTAGAGTATACTAAAAAGTGTTACGGTATACTAATAATTGTTAGAATATACTAAAAAGTGTTACGGTATACTAAAAAGTGTTAAGAGTATACTAAAATGTGTAACGGTATACTAACAAGTGTTACGGTATACTAAAAAGTGTTAGGTATACTAAAAAGTATTACGTTATACTAACAAAGTGTTACGGTATACTAAAAAGTGTCACGCTATACTAAAAAGGTGTTACGGTATACTAAAAAGTGTAACGGTATACTAAAAAGGTGTTACCGTATACTAAAAAGTGTAACAGTATACTAACAAAGTGTTACGGTATACTACAAAGTGTTGCGATATACTAAAAAGGTGTTACGGTATACTTAAAAGTGTAACGGCATACTAAAAAGGTGTTACGATATACTAAAAAGGTGTTACGGTACACTAAAAAGTGTTACGGTATACTAAAAAGTGTTAAGGTATACTAAAAAGGTGTTACGGTATACTAAAAAGTGTAACGGTATACTAACAAAGTGTTAAAGTATACTAAAAAGTGTTACGGTATACTAAAAAGGTGTTACGGTATACTAAAAATTGTAACAATATACTAAAAAGTGTTTAGGTATACTAAAAAGTGTTACGGTATACTAAAAAGTGTAAAGGTATACTAAAAAGTTTAACGGTATACTAAAAAGGTGTTACCGTATACTAAAAAGGTGTTACGGTATACTAACAAGTGTTACGGTATACTAACAACTGTTACGGTATACTAAAAAGGTGTTACGGTATACTAAAAAGTGTATCGGTATACTAATAAAGTGTTACGGTATATTAAAAAGTGTTACGGTATACTCAAAAGTGTTAGAGTATTCTAAAAAGTATAACGGTATACTAAAAAGTCTTACGGTATACTAAAAGGTGTTAGGTATACTAAAAAGTGTAACGGTATGCTAAAAAATATTACGGTATACTAAAAATTATTACGGTATACTAAAAAGTGTTACGGTATACTAACAAAGTGTTACGGTATACTAAAAAGTGTTAAGATATACTAATGAGTGTTAGAGTATACTAATAAGTGTTAAAGTATACTTATAAGTGTGAAAATAAACTAACAATTGTTAGAATATACTAATAAGTGTTAGAGTATAGTAATGAGTGTTAAGATATATTAATAAGTGTTAAAATATACTAATAAATGTTAGGCTTTAAATTATACTAATAAGTGTTAAAATATACCTATGAGTGTTAAAGTATACTAACAAGTGTTAAAGAATCGAGAATGAGGGTTCTAAAACATAGAATTTATTTGTATATACTAAAACCAAAAAAAGTAGGGTTGTATCTTTACAAAACCTAAAAATTTGGAATGTGTGTTTTAAAAACCTAAAAAATTTAGATGTGTATTTCAAAAGCCTAAAAATTATGGATGTGTTTCTTAAACCCTAAATGCCATGCATGCTAATTAATTTATGTTACATGAATACAATATAATGTGATGAGTGATTAGTACTTAAACCCTAATGAGTCTTAATACAATAACCCTAAACCAAAATTAGGATTTTTAGAGTATATGATCAATATTAGTTCAATGTCTAGGCAATGAAAAATATGATATATAATAAAGTGACACTAAGTGTAAACTAATTAATTAACCAAAAAGTGTTACGGTATACTAAAAAGTGAAGTCATTTTTTTTAGTTGAATGTAATATCCAAAGCAAGCAAGAAAGAATTTGATCAAAAAACATTAATCATATTGAAAAAACATCCACAGATGATGCACTCTAGTTTCTTGTCCAATACAAGACATATTAATCATATTCTCTTACTCACCATTTTACATACACAATCAAGAAGCACAATCTTCATTTCGAATATAACAATTTTTTTTTGTTTATATGCCACCACAAACAAATTCCATGAATGCAACAATGAATTATATGAATAATATATTTTTTCATTTTCTCAAAATGAAGAATATAATATGTAGGTGAATGGTTATTACGTACAAATACATTTAGTAGTTATGTTAAAATGTTGAAATAAGTGAATTAGAAAGTACGGTCACGAGGTTTAAAGAGTTTGGGGATCAGGAAAATGGAGCCGTCTCGAGTAAAAAATATATTATTAGTATAGTCAAATGATCACAATGAGAAATAATTTCATGCTCTATTGGCATGATTTAGGGTTTAGTTGGGTTGGGTTGTGGACTAGTGTTAATGTTCACAACATAAGTATGAAAATGGTGGATCAAAAAAATCATAATGTGTAAATATTGATTACACTTCATTGAGCAATGAATTTGGATCTCAAGAGTTGAGAAATAGATGAAAATATTGAATATCTTTTCAAATTCCCGTATGCAAATTGCATTCAGGCAGCCTTGGTTCGGATGAGCATAACTCTCTCCAAACTCAATATTTCCGTGCTCCGTTTTTTTGTTGGAAACTAGACTCAATAAGCTTTCCATTGGTATAGGAAACGCACCATTTAACCTTAACAGTAAAAACAGTTTAATCAGTAAAGTTGACGTTTTTACGCAATCATGCAGCAGTCCGGCAGCCTTCCTTCGTCCCAACGTAACTCTCTCCAAACTTGTTATTTTCGCGCACCGTTTTTTTTGTTGGAAACTAGACTCCGTACACTTTGCAACGGTATATGGTACAACCCCTCTTTCTCAACCAATAAAACCAGTTAATTAGATGAAACAGACGATTCAGCAGCAAAATGCTGTGTTATACATGGCCAAAAATGGCTAAGTCATAGACTTATGCCTAGGTTGGTCTCCATGAGCTTCTTTTTTTCTCATATTTCATAGCATCTTAGCTCTCTTTCCAATGGTACGGGACACGATCACTCGCTCGCACGCATTACAAAGAAATCCTCCGTACAAAAGGACATCTGACGTCAAATTCCGGAGGCCTGATTTTGGCTCCGCGCTGCCTCATTCCAATTCCGACACATTTCGTTCGAAAAATCGTAACTGTCTCAAAACTAAACGTTTTCAAGCGCCATTTTTTTTGTCCGAACCCAGACTCACCCGGCACTAAAAGCCCCAATTTTTACGGATCACAAGAAGGCAGATTTTTTTCCAAAACCGTCGAAACAACTCGCGTCGCAGAAAGCCAAAACTTCAAACGAACGTAACTTTTGATCCGTAACTCCGATCGAGGCAATTTTTTTTTTGCAATCGCGTATCTCGAAAGTTACGGATCAAAAGTTACGTTCGTTTGAAATCCCGATTTTTTTTTTTGAAATCGCCTAGATCGCGTACAATAAATATAATGAAGATTTTTCACTGACAGATTCAAACTATATTAACAGTCACACTCACCATCTCCAGCCCAATCGCCGCCGGAGCT
>JAPKLX010001691.1:0-18733 GCA_026898415.1 Leonotis leonurus | reverse complement strand
ACATGTTAGGTTCAACATAAGGAATAACAGAATAATCATACCTAACATGCAGCATACAAGAGATTCAAGGTATACCAGATGGATGTCAAGAGTGCATTCCTAAATGGAATATTTGAAGAAGAAGTGTATGTTGAACAACCACTTGGATTTGAAGAAGGAAATCCAAACCAGAAGGTGTACAGATTAGCTAAAGTTGTATATGGTTTGCAACAAGCACCCAGGGCGTGGTATGAAACGCTATCAACATTCTTGCTGGAATCAGGATTCAGAAGAGGTTCTGTTGACAAGACACTGTTCATAATCAAAGTCAAAAAACATATCCTTTTAGTCCAGATATACGTGATATCATATTTGGATCACAATCTGCTTATCTATGTGATAAATTTGCTGAACTAATGAAGAATAAATATCAAATGTCCATGATGGGTGAAATGAATTTCTTTTTAGGTTTGCAGGTGAAGCAGCTACCAGATGGTATCTTTGTTAATCAAACAAAGTATATCAACGATCTGATCAGCAAATTTGGAGTCAAAGATAGTAAACCTATCAAGATTCCAATGTAGACCAATGGGAAGATTGATCCCGATCCAGAAGGAAAACCAGCAAATATAACTCAATATATGGGTATTATTGGCTCTCTGCTATACTTAACTGCTAGTCGACCTGACATTACCTTTGCAGTTGGAGTATATGCTAGATACCAGGCTAACCCTAAGGAGTCCCATATGAAAGCTGCCAAGAAGATACTTAGATATCTTAAAGGAACAACACACATTGGATTATGGTATCCATGTGAGGATAATTTTGAATTAACTGGCTATTCTGATTCAGATTATGCTGGATGCAAATTAGACAGAAAGTCTACTTTTGGAACGTGTGAGTTTCTTGGAAACAAGTTGATATCTTGGTTTTAAAAGAAACAAACATATGTTGCTACATCAACAACTGAGGCAGAGTACATGGCCGCTGGAAGTTTTTGTGCACAAATACTGTGGTTGAAGCAGCAACTAAAGGACTACGAGATCGATGTGAAGGAGATACCTATATTCTGTGATAGCTCAAGTGCCATTGCTATAACACAGAATCCAGTACTCCATACAAGATGCAAGCATGTTGATGTGAGACATCATTTTATTCGAGATCATGTAGAGAGGAAACACATCCAGATCAAGAAGATACACACAGATATACAACGTGCTGATATCTTGACAAAAGCTCTACCAGAAGAGAGATTCAAGATGCTATGTGGAAAGCTAGGTTTGCTAAACCTGGATGAAAGAACCAAATCAGTACCAGATTGACATAACCAGATCATGGAGTAGAACAATGCAAAACAGAAGCACTACCTTTGATAACCAGATCATTGTATCACAGATGAGAGTATGACGCAAAATGCAAAACCAGATTGTCAACCAGATTGACAGAAGCAGAATGAAAGTCAAATAGTACAAACGTGATAGTAGAAGACATTACCTGATGGAAGTAAGTCAAACAACACCAGATTGTTGTTGATAACACATGTCAGAATGTGACGAGATATAGCCATGCCACGTGAAAATTAATTTTCCAATAAACGATTACTTAGTCAAGGGGGAACTTGAAAATTAGAAGCGTCTCTGACTCTATTTTCTGACATAGGTTTGCTAAATCTTCCATAATTATGATGATTAGCACACCTTTGGAAACTGTGATCGAGGAAATCTCTGCAAGAAAAGGAATAAGGAAATTTGCAATGGATAAGAAGATTTACACGCTCCATCCTACAACCTTAGGATCTAGCGTGTACATCAAACGCGACGCAAGGCGGAAAAATGGAAATTTGAAGCGGGAATGCCTAAAATGGGATATTCTCATCCAACCTTAAAATTCTTATCGCTTTAATCTGAGCCGTTGATTGTTTTCTTATATATATGTGTCGTACGTGCATTAAACTGTTCACATTACACTTTCATTGCACTGAGCACTACTATTCCTTATGCACTTAAGCAAAATCCCAGATTTCTTTCTCTTTCGCAAGCTTTTCTTAAACTTCAAAATTCCATTAATCATGGCACCTCAAACTTGTTTCTACAACATGTTGCTGAGGTTCAGAAGTTTCTTTCCCCTAAACCATTCGTCGTTTTTGAAACCCATGGCTTTCGCAAATTGGAGGAGATCTTTGCCATGGTTAAGCGCGGCAAAGGTTTATTTAAGATATCTATGGCGATTTATATATGATTTATATCTGAAAATATATATATATATATCCTACTATATTGTATTATATTTATTGGTACTGGTTTGGTTATATATATATTCTCTGTGTGTGGATAACTGCTTGATATTCATTCTTGTGACATCCATATTTTCTTAATATGTCTTATATAATACTCACATGACTGATGATTCTATGTTATGTACTGGAATATTTATTATGAATAGGATTCCACAATATTGTCACCTCCCACCCTAAGATGTACTTAGCAAAGCAGGCTGCCACTTTTTACTTGACGTGGCAAGATGAGAAATAGGGCAACGAGGCAAACGTACTGATGCCCATTGGAGACAAGACAAGTAAGACCACCTACAATGTCCTGGCTATGATCAACCAGGCATATCGGCTGAAAGATGAAGGGATGACCTTGGATGAGATTACTCACGATCAACTCCAGGCAGTGGTAGAGATGGTGATGGTGATACCCATAGCATACAGTGGGAGAATGTTCCACAGATCTTTACTCCAACCTGACTACAAGCTGATGTTCGAGCTTGTTCAGAGGATCTTTCTCACTCATAATGGTTCTTATGATCAAGTCACCCCAGAAAAGTTCAGAATCCTCACTGCTGTTGCTCTAAATCTCAAAGTCAACTAGAGCAGAATCCTGTTTGACTTGTTGGCAAAGGAGGCCAAATTGGTGAAATATACAAAAGACAACAGAGGGCACGGTGTCTCTGTGGAGGTTAGGAGGAACCTGAGGCACTCTACCAAGATCAGCTTCAGGGTGGAGAAGTTCTTCAAACAGCAGGTTTGGGAGGACGCCACATAATTCAACACTCGTCTCACCATCCCCAAAGACCAGCATCAGATCGAGATGTCCTTGGGACTCACTCTAGCTTTATTCAACAATGTCACAGATGAAGTTCATCACGCTGCACTTCTGCAGATGGGCAGTTCCAATCCCTTCTGGAGTCCACCAGCCAGGACTGTTGAAAAGCAGAAATAAAAGGCACCCACGGAGAAGGTGCAGAAAGAGAAAGTAGCACGGAAACCACCTACCAAAAGAGGAAGTTATGTTGATACTGACACCTCAACATCCCACCAGCCTAAGCAGAAGAGGCGCCGACTGAGAAAGGTTCATGATTCTCCGCCACCCACTGAAGACATCCCAGAAGACACAGATGATACTCATCAACCAGACCTTCAAATACCTCAACCAGAATGAGTTAACCCAGAACAAGCTAAGGAAGCACAACAACCAGAAGACCCTATAGCTACACAGGCTGCAGAGCCAAAATTTGTGGCACCAGAATCCAGCTACAATCCACACCAGGGGAAAGATTTTTCTCCTGCCAGAACAATCACACCCTCACCAGACAGAATGCAAAGGATAAGTGAAGAAGAAGAAGAGGAAGTGGAGTCAGCAGATGAGCAAGAAGGAAAGAAACGCTAAGACTTTAATGACATTCATTTACTACCAGAAAGTCTGGGAACAGCAAAGAGAGTCAAATTCTACTTGCTGGTCAAGGACAGCGAGTACTATATTTTTAACGTTCTGCTCCAGACTAGATCGATGGAGGAGCTGAAGAAGGAGGAAGCCACTCTACTGAGCTTACTACAAGCAGGCACTGTCAGTGAAGTGCGAGCAGAATACCACTCACTCATCCTCGCGCTGATGAAGCATGAGGCCAGACTACTAAAGATTGATTTGAAGTCATTTTATGCTGATAAAATGGACTTCTATTCCAGTGTACCAGATGGAGAAACTGATAAGGATGTGCGCATGGAAGGCCAAGAAGAGACTCATAAGGAACCATCCACGAGTTAACCAGATCAATCTCTACCAAAACAACACCCACCTCAAGAGTTAGCCCAGCCCAAGCAACGGAAGAAGAAACCACCAGTCATTCATCTAGATCCCGTAGATGAGGAACCCACTAGCCAATACATCGATGGAGAACTTACTAACGAGCTGTATACACCAGGGATAGCCCAAAAATTGAAGAAGAATTGAAAGTGTATCGACTACTCTAATTGAAGATTTGCGGAAGCTAAAGTAGAAGACACGAGATAATTTTTGCGTAGGTTATATAAATCAATAACCTATACGGAAGCCTTACGGCCAAAAAGAATAATCAAAACAAGTGTTGAGCTATTACAATCTTGAGCAAAACAATAACCGCAACACTATCACTAAAATACTAAATGTATATTCTTAAGAGCTAAGAAGCATACAGAATGAAAACTACGAAATTAATCTGCAAAGAATGTCTATCTACTGAATGAATGACTCTAGTACTTATAGAGAGACTACGTGGGCTTGGATCCACGAATATAGCAAATGTTGGCCCATGTCTTCCACAATTCTCGCAGTTCAGTTGTTGCCTCCGCATATCTTCCTGGAATTGTGGAACACTACTTTAGTTGTTTGTTGACTCCTAGATTTGTGGAACAAAATTCCACTATCAAAAATATCTCCACCGCATGACTCAAGACTTGGTCTCTACCGCAGCCAACGTGTGCTGTTTCAACGTTGCCGAGTCAGCACTCCACGTGGCTGCTAAGTTGGGTGCTGTGTCATCACCCCTTGTCATGTTGAGCTGGAGGCCTAGTCTACATTCCTGTGAAGAACACAAAAACACAAATGTTAGGTCAACATTCCAAAGAACATCAAGACTTAAAAACACCTAACAAACTCCCCCTGTTTTTGTGCCTTCTTCACAAAACCCTTCTTCACGAGATTACTCCCCCTATGTTTATGCCTAAAAAAACAACTTCAACAATAGCAACAACATAGGTAGATAACAACAACATAGAGATAGGCATAAAACATTCAACAGCACCAATATTTCACGCAACAAATACTCATTCATCCCATTCAAAACAAAATATGGTTAGTGCTGCAAAAAGTATCATCCATCATCCATCATCAAAATAAAATCAGAAAAACTTAAATTGTTTTTTGTGCTTGTTTTTTGGTACTCCCCAATATCACAAATGTTTTTGACCACATCGGTCATCCTCACACACTCTCATTCCTCATTTCCAGCCTCAGCCTCTTCCTCATTGTCATCCGTCTCCTTGTCGTCTGGGACCCCCCTGCTGCTTGTGCTGCTTGTATAGCGACTTGTTCTGCCCCTTTTTGGGAAGACAGGCACGCCTGAAGAGTTGGTACAAGCGCAGCAAGAGAGTTCAGAGCACCAATTAGCTGATGAACAGCCTGTGGTGGCAGCTGAATACCAGAGGTGACAGGAGATGGTTGGTCAGGGTTTCGCCAGAGCAAATCAGCAACTTTCCCTTTGCTGAACAGGGAGTTGTGGATAGCATACTCTGGAATTGGCTGGGCCTCCGGGCACTTGGAGATTTCTGTGAAGCCTTGCTTTTCCATAACCCTACAAATAAGAGAGGGAAAAGGAAGAGAGCTGATTTGGGCCTTCACAGCAAGGCTAGCCAACTGGTCGAAAATAATCCTCCCAAGATTGAAGGGCTTGTTGAGGCCCACAAGATACAACAGCCCACCATGCTGTTGAGTGACGACTATGACATTGGAGGAGATGATCCAATTGTAGGTCAAGACTTTATGGAGGACGGAGTAAAGATGAGAGAGGCTGGACGCCTTCATTGGTTGCACCCACCGAGAGCGCTTCCCTCCAGTGATAAGTTTTGCAATATCATCCAGGGAAGAGACAATGTCGCCCTCAACATGGGGCAGCCCGAGGGCATTATTGATTGCTTCAGCAGAGAAATCAAAAACAGTGTTGTAGAAACACACTTTGGCATACTTCGGTGAGTCCCGATTGCCAAACATCCTGTGCAAATTACAGTAGAAATGACGGACAATCGTTTTAACATAAGGGGGGAGGTGATATACCGTACTCAGCAGACCCCGAGTTTTGAAAAACTCGAGCAGGTTGTTCTCATCGAAAGAGACCTCGTCAACAGACCTTTCACACACAGGGAGCGTTCCGAATAAGCTTCCATTTTACCGCGACAGTCTCATCATAGAACTGAATACTAAGAGCATGAGTGGAGTCCAACAGAAAGTCGGCCGCGTCAGACTGTTCCGAGGCATGGGGAGGCTGGACCACCATTGGTTGTTTTCCTTATTTGATAGCAGTGCGCTTGATCAGGGCGCCGGCGTCATCCACAGATGTAGTTACAACAGCAGTGGTGTCTGGTTCCTTTTTCACAACAACGGCGTCATAGCGAGGACGTTTGGGGGCGGATGAAACCTCTTCGTCACTGTCATCATTGAGGACAACTTTGTGCACATGAGTCTTGGATTTCTTGGATTGTCCAGTGGGTGTTGACAGACGAGAGCCCCTAGTGAAATGTTTTCTGGGCTGGTCTTCCGGATGAGACTGGTGAGACGTAGGCTGCGCTGAGTCTGCGGGAATGGTGGGAGATTCAGCGATGACCGGAGGGATAACCGCCGGAGTAGGGACCTCCTCTACTGGGACTGGTGTGGGCTGCGATGAGAGAGGGACTGCGGCGACTTGTGGGGTCTCGACGACCAATGGGACCGGCGGAGTATATCTTCAACTGGTGGAGCCGGTGCAGCATGTGCTTGAATTTCTTGGAGGACCTGTGGGTTTGCTGTAATGAGGGCTCGCAGAATTGCGATGAGATCGGTGTTGGCAGCCATTAGAAACAGTAGATGAGAATCGAGAGCACACAAGAGAAAACAGTCTGTGGGGCTGGACGAAATGAGTGAAGTGGAGAAGACGACAAAAACGAAGTATGTTTTATGTCTAGGGAACAGAAAAGATATCAGTCTTGGGATATGAACGGATATGAAAGAGAGAGAGTGAGGGAGAGACGATTTCTCTAGAGTTTCGTGTGATAAGTGACAACTGGGTCAGTAAAAAATAATAATGAGGGAGGAGAGAAACAGACTGGCACCGGTTCAAATATAGGGAAAGTACGTCGTTTTATTTTCTCCTTGATATACTCAGGAACACGCTACCCGACAGTTATAACACACTATCAAGAGAAAAGAAGGGGTGTTTAAGGGATATGAGATCATGCAGAACATCAAACACAAGTTGCGGATAGAGATGTTGATGGAACTTTTTAGAAAGGCAACATTTTTAAAAAAATAGTTTAACTTGCTCTATTGTACCAACATCTCTGCAACATCCACCTGGTTTATACATATAAAATATGTGCAGAACTACAAGAATCCAAGGGTTAGTTTGCGTAGAGTGCATCGTCGCAGCGAACACCGTGCCCCTAGCCTTTCGCCCTCAAAAGCAGTCGCAGTTGCAATCCTTTGGTAAGGTAGCATCATCACAGCGAACGCCGTGCCCCCAAACTACTTGGATTGTTTACCACACAGTTACATAAAACATATAGAGAAAAATACCAGGCGTCTGTACAGAGAACATGTTAGCTAAGATGTTATACCAGCAAGTTAAACAACACAAGCTACACCCTTTGATATAAATAGCACTGATATGGATATGGGTGTAGCACAAAAACACACATTTAGTGGTAAAAACATAGACCAAGAGATTTCCGTAAGTATACGAACCTCTCATGATCCAAAGGTTTTGTAAAAATGTCAGCAACTTGGTTTTCCGTTTTCACATAATCAAGCTTGATCACCTCTTGTTCCACTAGATCTCTAATGAAATGGTGTCTTATGTCAATATGCTTTCTTCTTGAGTATTGAACATGATTTTTGGAAATGTTTATAGCGCTCATGTTGTCATAGTACACAACTAGGTCATTGTTATCTAGGCCATAATCACTAAGCATTTGTTTGAGCCACAACAATTGTGTGCAACAATTGCCTGCTGCAACAAATTCGGATTCAACAGTGGATAAGGAGACACAGTTTTGTTTACGACTATGCCATGACACAATGTTGTTACCCAAATAGAAACAACCTCCACTCGTACTCTTCTTATCATCCACATCTCTAGCCCAATCGAAATCACTAAACCCTATCAAGCTCATATTCATATTTTTAGAAAAAAAGATTCCTAAATCTAATGTTCGAGCAACATACCTGATGATTCTCTTAACAACTTTAAGATGAGATACTTTGGGTTTAGCTTGATACCTGGCACATACACATACACTAAACATCAGATCTGGACGAGTAGATGTTTGATACATTAGAATTCCTATCATCAATCTGTAGAGTGTTGGGTCAACATCCTCTCCAGCATCATCTTTAGTTAGCTTTTCTGTAGATCCCATGGGAGTCTTCATGTGCTTGGTTCCCTCAAGGTTAAAACGCTTTATCATCTCTTTGGAAAACTTTCTTTGAGAGATAAAGATGTCATCTTGTCCTTGTTTAACTTGAAGTCCAAGGAAGTATGTGAGTTCTCCTACCATGCTCATCTCGAACTTCGTAGACATTGCACCTGAAAAATCATTGAGCATGTTACGTGAGGTGGAACCGGCAATCATATCATCAACATAGATTTGAGTAATAAGAATGTGTCGATCTTCCCTTTTAATAAATAATGTCTGGTCTGCACCGCCTCTCACAAACCCGTATTTGAGAAGGAAGTTTGTGAGATGTCCATACCAAGCACGTGGTGCTTGTTTTAGTCCATACAAGGCTTTCTTTAGTCGAAAGACGTGATCGGGTTTGTGGGAATCCTCAAATCATTTTGGTTGTTCAACATAGACTTCCTCCTTAAGTTCACCGTTCAGAAATGCTGCCTTCACATCCATCTGATATAGACTGATGTTGAGATGACATGCAACAGCAAGCAACAACCGAATGGATTCAATTCTTGCAACTGGGGCAAACGTGTCATCAAAATCCACCCCTTCAACTTGAGTATACCCTTGAGCCACCAATTGTGCTTTATTTCGTACAATTGTTCCCTTCTCATCAGATTTGTTCTTGAAAATCTACTTTGTGCCGATAACATTTCTGTTGGCTGGTTTGGGAACAAGGTACCAAACATCACTACGAACAAACTGATTTAGTTCTTCATGCATAGCATTTATCCAGAACTCATCAGTCAATGCTTCCTTGACATTTTTTGGCTCAAACTTAGAGACAAAACATGTTACGCCATCAATTGTAGAGCACATAGAGTACAAGCATGCCATTTCTCGATAGTTAATTGGTTGTTTGCGTCTGGTCTGAACACCATCCTCAACATTTCCTATGACTTAAGATAGTGGATGGTTTTCTCTAACTCTTCCTGGAGGTTCTCCGTGGTGAGTGACCTCTTGAACCTCATCTTGTTCATCTTCTGGTTCCTGTTGTGTAATATTATTTTCCTCATTACTGCTGGATGTTGTGTTAGGTGGAGTAGTTTGGGCTTCAACAGGAGGTAGAACAACTCCCCCTTGATATACGTCTTCTTCTGCTTCCACCTCCTTGTTCACATCACCTGCGTCATCAAAGACAACATTAACAGATTCTTGTATTGTCTTAATGCGAAGGTTAAATACCCTATAAGCTGCGCTGTTTGGTTAGTACCCAACAAATACTCCTTTGTTGCTCTTATCATGAAACATAGTTAGATACTCACGATCATTTAAGATAAAACATACACACCCGAAAACATGAAAATATTTGAGGTTAGGTTTTCTTCCCTTAAGTAGCTCATACGGTGTTTTGAATGAGCCTGATCGAATGTTGACTCGATTGTTGATGTAACATGCGGTGTTTACTGCCTCAGCTCAAAAATGTTTCACCATTTGTTTTGAGCTTAGCATAACCCTAGCCATCTCAATCAAGGTCATATTCTTGCGTTCGACCACCCCATTCTGCTGTGGAGATTTTGGTGCTGCAAACTCTTGGCATATTCCCTTTTCATTACAGAAACTTGTGAATTGTGAATTCTCAAACTCACGGCCATGATCAGATCTTATACGAGATATTCTAGCATCAAATACATTAGCAACACGAGCAAACATATTTCTAAACATCTCAAATGTTTCAAATTTTTAACGTAAAAAATAGGTCCATGTGAATTGGGAGAATCGTCTACCACAACTAATACATACCTTTTACCACCAATACTTTCAACTTCCATGGGTCTTACAAGATCCATATGTAGAAGTTCAAAGCATCGGTTGGTCCCAAAGTGTTGTTCATGTTGCTATAGAGCAGGATGTGATGCATGTAGTTGTTTTCCTCTTTGACAGTCTCCACACACGATCTGGTCTGCCTTCCTAAGTTTGGGTCACCTCGTACTGCATCCATCTTGACCAACCTGCCAAGGTTTTGAAAGTTAGTGTGACCTAATCGTTTGTGCCAGAGTATAACATCATCAACTTGAACTTTGTTGCATTTTAGGTTATCAGTCATGTAACAATTGTCTGACGACCTTTAGCCTTTCATGATACACAAGTTTCTGTTATTGTACACTTCACATGCATCCATCGTGAAATTCACAAGCATGTTACCATCACATAATTGACTTATTCTAATTAAGTTTGCCATAAGCCCCTGAACATGATATACATTTGTTAAAGCAGGTAAACAAAGAACATTAAGTGTACCTTTCCTGATGATTTTACCTTTTGAACCTCCACCGAAGGAAACACTTCCCCCGTCATAAGCTTCATAGTTGGAAAGAAATGTTTTGTTACCTGTCATGTAATGTGAACATCCGCTGTCAAAGTACCAAGATCCTGAAATGTTAGTTTTCAATGCTGTGTAAACAACATTACATGTTAGATCAACTTTCTTTACCCATTTCATTTTGGGTTGTTGCGGCAGCACAGAATATGACTTGTCATCCCTTTTCTTTTAATAACAAAAAGGTTTTATATGGCCTGGTTTGAGACAGTAATGACATATATATTTCCTTCTACGTCTCTTACTTCTTTTCTTACCTTTCTTACCTTTTTCTGCTTGAGAGTTGCTTTGCTTTGTTTGTGTTGGTGGATCTGTGAGCACCGCATCTGCTTTGGTATTGGATGTTTCTCCTACTGATGTGGAGCCATGACAAAACACAGTTGGTGCAGCATATCCAAGGCCCCTCTTGCTTGGGTTTGCGCTGTCCATGATCTCTTGTAACGAATAAGTCCCAGTATTCCACTTGCGGATGGTCACCTGTGCTTCTTCAAGTTAGGATTTCACTTTGGTGAGCTCTATGTCACGTTGTGTGATCAACACCTCCTGTTTTTCTTGGGCTTCCTTGAGTCGCGTTATCTCAGTTGTTGAGGTCACCAGATCTCGTGCTTGTTGTTTCCATTTGCCCAACAACTCATCATACAACCTCTTTAATCCTTGTATTATAGTGAGAGCATGGTCATCACTTTCTTCACCACATGTAGCATCTATGTCATCCTTAACACTTACTGCATCATCAACAGAGCCATTTAAACAAAACAGATTAGAGTAATAGTTTGGATCATACCTATCCGATTGTAGTTCGGAGTCGATGTTTTGGCCAGATCTGTCCGGTGGTGTTATTGTCACATGCAATGCAATGCTCTCAAAAGGTCCTTCTTCATCCACATCCTCAAAGAACTCGTGCTCATCATCATTCCAAGACACCCAATAGGACTTTCCTCTTTTTCGAAGTGTGTTGGCACACTGATTCGCAAAGTGCCCAAACCCTCTACATTCATGACATTTTACATTGTCGAGTTTAGATGAACTGAACTTAAACACTTCGTTGTGAGGTGTTTTCCTAGCAGGAGGTTTTCTTTGACTGTGGTCATTCTTTGGAGATTGGTAGTACTCCAAACGTGGTATATCTCGTTCCTTGGGACTTTCTTTGTTCTTTTCTCGGTTGAATCCTCTCACCATCCAATTAAATTTTCTGGTGATCATAGCAACATCATCGCCTTCTTGGATCTCTTCCACTTCTTCGGACTCACTGGATTCCATTATGTTATTTAACTTACTGCACGAGGGTGATGAGAGTGTGTCCGCAGTGAGAGCCACCGTTTTCTTCTTCGTGAATGTCCCTCTTGCCTCTAAATTCATCTCATAGGTCTTAAAAGAGTTCATGAGGTCCGTGAACTCAATTGTATTCACAACGTGTGATGTTTCAATGGTTGTTACCTTCATATCGAACCTAGGTGGTAAAGTGCGAAGTGCTTGGGAGACAAGAACTTTATTACTTAACGCATCTCCCAGATCTTGGTACTCATTCGAAATGTCAAGAATCTTCTTTGTGTAGCTGGAAATATCTTCATCTTCCTCCATCTTCATATTCTCGAATTGAGAGGTGAGAATACGTATACGTGACTGCTTAATGCTGGTGTCGCCTTCACAGTGCCTTTGCAAAATATCCCAAGCATCTTTAGCACACGTACAGTTCTTGATCAGTTTGAACATATTTGTATCAACTGCTGAGAGTATAGCGTTTAGGGCGCGATCATCAAGCGTAGCAGCATCAACTTGATCACGCGACCAGGAGCTTTGTGGTATTGAGACCACATCACCTTGTGCGTTAGTGGCTTTTGGTGGTGACCACCCATTCTCCATAGAAATCCACGCTCTTCTGTCTAAAGACTTAATGTATAAGCGGGTGCGTGTCTTCCAGTATGAGTAATTCGAGCCATCCAAGACCGGAGGCCGAAATACTCCAATGTTGTTCAGATCCATTGATGTGTTAGAGTCTTGATACTTTCAGGACCACACTCAGTGTGTCGAGTGATGGCTCTGATACCACTTGAAAGTGTATCGACTACTCTAATTGAAGATTTGCGGAAGCTAAAGTAGAAGACACGAGATAATTTTTGCGTAGGTTATATAAATCAATAACCTACATGGAAGCCTTATGGCCAAAAAGAATAATCAAAACAAGTGTTGAGCTATTACAATGTTGAGAAAAACAATAACCGCAACACTATCACTAAAATACTAAATGTATGTTCTTAAGGGCTAAGAAGCATACAGAATGAAAACTACGAAATTAATCTGCAAAGAATGTCTATCTACTGAATGAATGACTAGTATTTATAGATAGACTACATGGGCTTGGATCCACGAATATAGCAACTGTTGGCCCATGTTATCCACAATTCTCGCAGTTCAGTTATTGCCTCCGCATATCTGCTTGGAATTGTGGAACTACTTCAGTTGGTTGTTGACTGCTAGATTTGTGGAACAGAATTCCACTATCAAATATCTCCACCGCATGACTCAAGACTTGGTCTCTACCGCAGCCTACGTGTGTTATTTCAACGCTGCCGATTCAGCACTTCACGTGGCTGCTAAGTTGGGTGTTGTGTCATCACCCCTTGTCATGCTGAGCTGGAGGCCTAGTCAACATTCCTGTGAAAAACACAAAAACACAAATGTTAGGTCCATATTCCAAACAATATCAAGATTTAAAAACACCTAACAAGAATGTCACCTTCTACGAAATGGAAGAACTTTTGGAAAGGGAGACCAAAACCTTCAACAACTACCAGATCGACAACCTGATCACTCTCAGAGTTGAAGATCACATGACTGGTACCTACAATGCTCTTCAAGAAAAAGCCACACAAATAATTGTTGACTACAATCAGTATCAGAAAGACTACATTAATGACATGGACCTAGATATTCACAGAAAAATGAGAGATCTCAAAACGGAGCTCAATAAGAAGATCGATGACGATCGCACTGCTATTGAAGGAAGTCAAGAGAAAACTACACTCAGATTGGAGGCAGTGGAACAACAGGCTCAAAATGTTCACACACTGGTTGCTGACCTCCTGGCCAAACAAAAGGATACTATTGATGCTGCAGTCACAAGTCAAGCTGCTTAGATTACTGCAGAGGTGAAGGAATCCTCTACTCTCGCCATCCACGCACAACTTGCTGCCTTCGAGAAGGAGAAGTTCGTGGATATAATGAAAGAGCATCAGATGGATGTTCTAGATGATCTACTCTACCCAAACCCAGAAGAATTTGAGCACCAGAACACACGCTTAACTGCCGTTGAAGATCTACAGAGCCCTTATGACGGCACCTTTGCCACAATTAACAGCCGTCTGGAGCGTAAATTGCATTCTACAGACCAGACCGTGAACCTTCTGTTTGGATTCAAAACGATGAAGGCAGAGGTAGATTCTCTCCGCACACTTATCAAGTCTATATTTGATGATGTCGAAAAGGGAGAAAAATATATGGCTGGCAAGAGAAGCAAAGGGTTTAACAAGGATTCAGTGACAGAACCAGAAGCAGAAGCCGAAATTCAATCTGTTCCAGTTCAACAAGAAAAGGAGAGGCCAACAACACCACCAAGGGCGGACCCCACTATTGAACCTGAACAGACTCAACAACCTACTCAACAACCAACTGTTGCTGCTCAAGATAAAGTCAAGAAGCCTATGGATGAATGAGACCAGATAGCTGAGCTTCTGCTATTTGGAGTTAACAGAGAGCAAGCTTGTGATCCCATCTTCCGAGCACAATTCTACAAGGATCAAGCTGAGAGGGAGAAGAGGATAGCTGCTCAAGAAGCAAAGGAGAAATCCCATCAGACAATCTTCTCCTCACGACCCTCATCAGAACGCTCTCAACAACAATCTTCACAGTCCACAACGCAGTCCAAAAAGAAGAAGAAGAAGCCCTTCACAGTATGGAATCTGTCCCTGAAGAAAAAAACTCCAAAAGATGTGTGGATTCCAAAAGGTGACCAGAAAAACTGGGAGCTGGTCAAGCAAGACTTTTTATTGAATAGGTACTTTCTAAAGAAACCTGCTTATTCAGAATCTACACCAGACGAAGACTTCAACCGATATATGGAGAACTTCAGCGACAAGAACCTGATACAAAGAATCAGAACAGCTGCTTCGAGTGCGAAATTCCAAATTAAGGCACCTGAAAAAGAGTACATGGTATGCCCGATGATTCCAGGAAGCAGCATCCCTGACAAGACGTACATATTAAATTACATCAATCAGCTAGCCAGGATAAAAGGATACAAGATTGACAATCACAACCCTAACTACGCCAGAGTGAGAGATGGAATTTACGAGAGCATACAACTTGTCTTTGATGCACAACGCGAAAAGATGAAGAAAGGAGGAGTAGCCAGATGGTTTTCATAATTGTCATATTTTAAGTTCATCTGTCTTCTCTTTTTGACTGTTGTCCTATTTTTTGCTTTCTTCATGTGATCCATCTGTACTCTACCTGATATTAATATATGTGGGTTTCCTGAAGACAAAGCCTCATTGTCCAGAAACATTTATTGCATTTGATTGTTATATGAATTAATAACAATATGTTAACCTTTCTGGTTATTTAAAACCAGATCATTCTTATATGGTTTTATCTAGGGTTATATTGTAAAGTGTGATTTCGACATCATCAAAAAGGAGGAAATTATTGGGAACCCAAAAATATTTTAAAAGTTTTGATTATGTTCTCTCGAAACACACTTAGATTTCATCCTATCTTGTTAGATCTCAATCTGTTTTGCATGTACCAGATCACTACAATATAAAGTGAATTTGATAGAGAACATGATCTTAGTCCAGATTAGAAAATGACTTGGTATGTAAAGGATCTCACCCTATCGAAGTCATTCTGTTTTTTCTATTGTCCGTGGACCAGATCACCAACAGATTGAAGCTAGCAGATGATGAAACAGATGGTCACTCAGTCAGTTCTAGCAGATCACTCACAGAAGATTCTATTATGCTTTGGAGCATATTTTCTGAAGACCAGATCGACTATGACCAGATCAATATCAATCTGGTGAGACCAGATCGATGTTTAAAGCTGAACCAGATGATGTTAGATCATTCATCAGTAAAATGGCAAACACGTGTTATGTCATATTAACTGATTAAGAATCCCAAACTCATTGCCACATCACGCAAGCTATCAAAATGGAAGAAGAATCAACCTGTACATGAAGAAGGAAAGTAGTACCTGCCAACGATCTGCTTTTCATATTCATTGAAGATTCAGTCAAACTTTCCAAAGGCAAGAGGAGATAATCTAGGGATTCAATATCCTTGATTGGCATATCACATTTACTTCGAACCAATCAAGCACAACGGTTAGAATTTCAAATTCTGCACCTATAAAAGCTTGGAACAAAGACTGGAAGAGTACAAGACTATTATCTATGATCAATAAGATATTACTCTGCCCAGAAATCATCTCATCCATCGAAACATCTACTTGAGAAGATTTCTAATTACCAGATCGTGTTCTAAGCCGTTCGTGATCGAAATCACACCTCGATTGAAGTTTGTCTTATCGAGAAGAAGGAAGGAGATCTTCTCTAGCTAGTAGTTTTCTAGTGGATTAACGTGAAGAGATCCAGTTACAGTAGTTTTTTGTAAGTTGTAAAGGGACACGACCCTTATTCGTGCATAAGTTTCAAAACATATTGTGTTTGAAACTTGTGGCTCGTTCTCAGCGAGTATAAATAAGAAGAGTATCCTAGTAGTGGATATCTAATCCAGTTTGGATTGGACCGTGGACGTAGGGAGTTTCCCGAACCACGTAAACAGTTGTGCTATTTATTTTCTAAATTTTAAATTTTAGTTGTTTTATTCACTTATCTGCACACTCATTCAAACTGCATTCTTTAATTGATCTGCTAAGTATCTGAATAAGATTTCAAAAGGTTTTCTAATCAAGAGCACTGACTAAGTCCACCATATTTCGCACACAACACTCTGCTAGAAAACAAGATTACTCTATATTTCTTCTTAAGTGTTATTCACTTGAGAGTTTCTGTCTGGACAGAACCAGATCGATCTGGTCATCAATTTGTTTTCCAGAAAGCTTAATCTCTCTAATTAAACAGTCAAGTAAACTGAAAAGTTTGTATTTGGTGTATTCCCCCCCCCCCCATACACCAAACCTTGCTCTTTCAGGACCAACAAAGCCTGTGATCCCATATTCAGGGCACAGTTCTATAAAGAGAAAGTAATAAAGGAGCAAAGAGAGGCTGAACAAGCAGAGAGAGAGAAAGCCTATCAAATACCCTTCTCGCCACCCAGAGTAGAACAATCTTCACCAGCTCAGCCATCAGTTCAGTCTGCAAAGAAGAAGAAGACACCATTCAAAGCATGGTCCTTATTCTTACAGAAGAAGACACCTAGAGATCCCTGGGTAGCAGAGGGAGACCAAAATGAATGGGAACTGATCAAGACAGGGTTCATTCTCAACAGATACTTTCTGAAAGAGCCCACACATACTCAGAGCAGCCCGCTGATGAAGACTTCAACAGATATATTGATGATTATAAGGAGAAGGGGGTCATTAAAAGAATAAGAGCAGCAGCACATGGAGCGAAGGTGCAAATCAAGGCACCAACCAGGGAATACATGCAGTTTTCTCTAATTACAAGGAGCATTATGCCAGACAAAACATACATCTTGAACTGCATAAATATGATTGCTAAAGCAAAAGGCTTCAAATTGACAACCACGACCCTAACTACGTAAGAATCAGAGATGGGATCTACGAGAGTGTCCAGATGACCTCAGATGTCCAAAAGAAGAAGATGAAGGAAGGGAAGCAATCCAAGGGTAGCAGATGGTTTGGATGATAATTTTCTTTTAAACGGCTATCTGTTGTATTTTCTTTATAATGCTCTGGACCATCCTGTAATCTGTAATTTATCTTATCTGATATATATACTTGACAGATTATCCGATGACAATCACTCATTGTCCAGAACTCATTTATTGCTTTTATTCATTATAAATTATAACGAAACCTAATCCTTCTAGTAATTTAAACCAGATAGCATTTAATGCTTTACTTAGGATTACTTTGTAAAGTGTAGTTTCAACATCATCAAAAAGGGGGAAATTGTTGGGAACCCTTCAACAAATTTAGTTTTGATGATGTTCTTTTGAAACATACTTAGATTTATTTTATGTCTTGCTTGCTAGACCTAGCCTGCTCAAATGTAATAGGGAGATCACTCTGTTAGAAGCGAACCTGATAGAGGGAAAGCATGTTCATCTTAGACCAAGTTAGTTGATGACTACAATGTTGTAATACCCCGTCTTTTTAAGTTCCGAAATAAATGATATTCGAACGCGAATATTATTTGCATATTGAAAGTTTTAGTTAATTAATGAGAGTTTATATAATTGAAGAAGAGTTTTAGTTTAAAATAAGAAATAATTAAAGAATTCTTGAATTATATCTCAAGAAATATTAGTATTAAAGTATAAGTTTTATACTTTGGGATATACAAGTATAGGTCTATGTTATACAATTAGAGAACTAATAAATGGTATGCATGGTTGCATATAGTATTAATTAGGTGTTAAAGCTCTTATCTATGTAGGTATGTTAACATACTACATGTATAGATATATATAGGTTGTGTGAATTATCATAAGCAACAACAGAACCACACGGTTGAACTATATATTTATGTTACTAAAAATGTTACAAGCAACATAAGAACCCCACGCATAGTGCATACATATATATATTAAAAGTATGCAAGATTTAATTGTGGAAAAAAAAGAGTGCACTCAAGTATAGATATCTATATAGGTGCTGTATGAAGTATTAAAACAGAAAATGAACTACACGCATGGTGTGTATATATATATTCTATGAACCTAAAAGTTATCTTATGGAAGAAGTAAGAAAAACACTCAAGTATTGAGTTA
>JAPKLX010002753.1:0-12077 GCA_026898415.1 Leonotis leonurus | reverse complement strand
TTTGAAATTATAACTGAACCGTCCTCTACACAGTCATGATTTGAAATCGAACCATCGTTTATGATTAAGGTTCTAAAACCACCGATTATTATCTGATTACATCATTTTTGATTATTTTAAATATCTCTATGCATAAATTATTGATGAATAACATATTCCCGTGCATAGCACGGGTGCACAAACTAGTAAAAATTAAAAAGTAAAAATCAGAAGGAATTTTTTCATATGTTTATTTAATTTAAATTATTTTGCACATAATCAATTTCCTCGATTTCTTTATGTAAGTGGTATTTTGAACGTGAATTAGCACAAATATCATTCTACTTAAATTTAATTATACGAATGGTACAAATGATATGAAAAATATACATTCATATGATTTATACGTACGTAGAGTTCAATAAAATTGAATATCGAGTAGGAGTGATATGATTCAATATGATTCATACTATTAATATATACTCAGAAATGTAAAATATAATTATAAGGGTATCTTAGCACAAAAAATTTGTAAATGACTAAAATTTAAATATTATTATGTTGGTGGCTATTATTTGTATTTTATAATTTTTTTGGCTATTTTGTATAATCACTTAAGAAATAAACATGAAAACCGTATCATACGCCGATTACTCAAAATTTTTTGACGAATTACAAAAAATCGGTATGTTATGTATACAGTGTATAATACATACGATACTTTTTTTTATTGCATTAATAAAATTTTGACGCATGTAGTTATTACAATTCAAAATTAAGAATTTATATAAGGAAAGTATATCTTATATATTAAATTATTAATTATATCACGTATCATAATTTTATTAATGTAGTACTCCCTTCGTTCCATTATTGTTGTCCTATTTTATATTGAGATGAGTGTATTATTTTAATAAAATAGGACAACAATAATGGGATTGAGGGAGTATAAGATATGACTCCATTACACAATAAAAAATATCTGAATTACTATGCAAAATGAAAGTTTGAAAAAAGAAATTGATGACTCATATTTATCAAATCAAATTATATCATACTCAGTTCTTTTCATTACAAGTGTGATGTGCGGAGGGACATATATTAATATGTATATATATATATATATTAATAAAAACCTTGTAAATATATTTTGAAATGGTAAATAACTTATTTAAATTAAATATTTATAAAGTTTAAAAATTGATATGAATATTTTTTTTTCTAAATAGTAAATTTGTAACTATTGATGAATTGCGGAAAGTGTTGTGGATGAAGGAAATAATTTAAACAACAAAGTGTATCTTTGTTTTTAATCCGTTGCAGTGTGGGTGGACTAAAGTATTTGACAAGTGGTCCAGATATGGTAATCATTTTCCTCCTAATTTTACCTTCAAATTCTTCTTATGTTTTTCTTTTTCTTGATTTTTACCCTTCTAATTCATCCAATTGTTGTTTTCAAATTCGAATTCTCATCATTCATATTTTGCAGTTGTTAAATGATTTAAAAGCAAAATCAATTTTTGGTTCTTCAACATATAAGCTTTATGTTTTGCTAATGTATTGTAGGAATCGCGTGTGTGCATATATATATATATAGGGTTATTGATGAAAAATGCCCTCTTTCGTAACAATAAAAGGAATTGTGCCCTCTTTTGTAAAAGTATAAGAAAAGTGCCCAAAAAGATTATTTTACCCATGCTTATACTTGTTTAAAAATGCAAATTTCTCTATTATATATATGTAGTTAATCCATAATTAATTTTTCAAAATGATTTTAATTAGTAAGATGCTCAAAATATTTTAAGATAATTTGAAAAATTAAAAAAGGAAGGTTTATTCATATTAAAATCAAAATCGGGTTGATGAATAGTGACCGGGTTTTGAGACCAAAACCGACCGGGTTTTGATATGTAACGACCGGATTTTTGTTTTTCACGACCGGGTTTTTGTGAAAATTTTTGGGCATATTACTTATTAAAATTAGAACATGTTGATGTTTTATTTACATGTTTTTTACTAAATCTTGGCATTAAACAGGAGCTTCGAAAATGGTATCAGAGCCCTAGGTTTATTAAGGAATTATATTTATTTATTGCATTTAATTTTCCCCTAACGGAGGAGACTCCAAGAAAATATGGATTCGGACGCTTGTCCGAGATGCTTTGGTTACAGGAATTTTCTCCAAATATTGGAGATTATGGATAGACAGCACCAAGAGAAATTTTTCTTTTGGGCTTCTAAGTTGGACGAGAGGATTCATAGTCCTGTATCCGGAGATGAACAGTCACGGATCATCACTATGATGAGTAGATACCAAGATCTGCAAACAGCAAACCTCTCTCTACAAAGAGAGGTAAACCAGCAAATGGAAATGGGACATTCAACCCATTTCTAATGAGTCAAGACAGGAGGGAGTTCACTCCGGTCTTCCGAGAAATCGACCCCGATATATCAAAATTCTCGGTTGATTTAAGGGAGATCCAGAAGACGGTACAAAATTATGGCAACCGCCTAATTAATGTACCCCAGGAGATAAAAAGAATATCAAGTCAACAAGATGAGATCCTAACCATCCTGCAAGATATTCAGGGTCGAGTTGGCCAATTGGAGAACAGATCTCTTCCCGAAAGAAGGAACCGGATGCTATTCCCCGAAGGGCCAAAATATCCGCTACCAGTGAAGGATAAAGGAAAAGATCCTCAAGTGGAAAGATATGTACGATTATTTCAAGGTGAAAAATCATGAGTAACCTTGAAAGAATCGGACTTGAAGATCTACAAGAGTTAGCAGAATCTTTTGCTAACATGAAGGTGGTTGATCTCAAGATGAACCAACACCAGATTGTGGAAGGACATGCTGCCGTACCATTAAATCAGCAAGTACCACCACCACCTGAAGAAGTCATGAGAGAAGCTCGTGATTTCCATGCCGGACCATCATATACCGCGACGGTACCAGACGAGGCCATACTGATGGAGAGAACCAGAAGGAGACGACAACCCAGAATCCAAGATTCACCGGTTGGACAGGCCACCCTGGATCCCATCCATCCATATGGCGTAATGCTTGATCTTGATGAAGTCAGCTTCAAAGATCGAGAATCAGTGATCGACGAGTGGGGAGGAGCGATGCGGATTGCAGCAGCTACTCTCGACGTTAACAAAGAAGAACTGGTTAAGATTCTTGAAACCAGTCTCGCAGGCGTAGTAAAAATCGCCTGGGAAGGATTACACCTCGAAGTAAGAAATCAATGCTTCGAGGTGGAATCCTACTCGGAGATTATACGAAGAATGAGTGTCCTCTTTAAAGACCATTTCATCGGAGAAGGATACTACGAGGGATTCGATAGAGAGAAAAGAAGAAAGTATCTATTGGAGTTATATAATCTAAGACTTACAGTCTTGGATCCAAAGGCGCTCAATAAATTTCTTCAGCTCTTTACGATCTACCAGCATCAGTCAAAAGCTGATGAGACTATCGCGAAGGAAATTTTCTTCTTAAAATTTTCGAGCCCATGGAAGGAGATGATGATAAGAGATTATATCCCAAAGGGCAGTGACAGCATCGCCAAGAGGATGTCTTATGTACATCAAAAGCTTTCAGAGTGGTGTCAACAAGCCACTGCTCAGAAAAACCTGAAGAAGCTGCGAAGAATCAACAAAGCAGCTCACCTGAACTGTGAAGATAATGATCTTCCAGTTGTTATTGGAGGCGAGCCATCAATAACCAAAAGACGAAATCATAGGTACCAACCCTATTCCAAAGAAAGAAATCCAAGAGAAAGATCTTAGAAGCCAAGAACGATGTGGTCTAGACAGAAGGCTAGATCATACAAAACTGGACAAAGAAGCGGACCAGCCAGAAGCAGGGGTCCGTTCCAAGGATCTAGTTCCAGGACTCCAGCAAAGAAAACTTTTAGAAGAGCTCAAACTAGAGCCAATGAAAGTTTTAAAGATTGTAACTGCTGGACGTGCGGGGCAAGAGGGCATATTTCAACAAATTGCCCAGATAACGAGCAAAGGGGCATGCGAAAGTTCGAGTCTACTCCAGACATCAAAGATACCATATATTATCAGGATTTGGTACAAGTATACCAATTTGAAGATATACCCTCAGATGAGAGTATATACGAGCAAGAAGAGATTCTTAGTAAGGAGGAAGATTCTGATGGATCTACAGAATCTTCAGACTGAAGCAGAATCTTGTCATCAGGAGAAGGAAGATCGGACTGGATTCTCTAGTCGAACGATGATCTCTCCAAACCTGATCGAGAAAATCATGAAGAAAACTTTGAATGTTCAGAAGTATCAAGGTTTTAATGCCAGCAACCTAGACGAAGTACTGAGGAATTTCAGTTTAGGAAGAAGGAAACATCATATCGTCTACGGAATCACTAGACGAGAGATGTCACTTCCGATCGAGTTTACTGGGAATCAAGTGGAGATGCAATTGATTCCAGCAAGCGACATCCGTGAGGATTTGGAGAAACTTAAACCAGAGATTGCCGAAAAGATGAGATGGATTCATATCGGGGCAATACAACTGGTGCTCAAATCCACGATGTTCACAGGAATTGATGCTCCAATCGAGCTATGTGATAGGAGGATCAGAAACCTACAAGATTCGGTGATGGGAACCATCTCGGGGAATCTTTGTGCAGGCCAAGTCGTGGGGATTATCTATCCCAAAATTGCCTACAATCTCAACGACTCGGGTTTCAGTAAAGCTCTGACACTTTATCAGGACTTCAAGAGAAAGGAGTTATTGGATGAGGGAAATACCCCTTATTCGATAACATATCAGATTTCGTATGCACTTTCCAACTCCCATCATACGGAGTTATTCTTGGGAAAGCCGTTTATCGAGATACCTGATATTTTCAAGAAGGTGACTACAGCAATTGGTCCCGACAGAATGGAGATTCCACAGAAAAGGGAAGTCAACATTCGAATACAAGAGAGGCCTGTCATAAGACATGATCAAAGTCTTAAGATAAGCTCAGGAAGATTATCCTTCCAAGGAGATAGAATTATATCTCAACCTTTTGGAAGGAGACTCATCCAGGAAGGTCAACCCCAAGTCCCATGGAAAACTCAGGTTTCAGCTAATCTGAAGTGTCCAGAAGGATGGAGAGGGATGACAACAAGATTTGATACTACAAGATGGGAAAATAATTTTCCATGTAGTGTCTTGTATTATCTCCCACAACCGGAAGTGAACCATTACAATGGAACCCTTGACCTTGGGGGTTTTATCGTAGAGGTTAAAGGGAGAGCAGGACGAGAAGATGTTCTGATTCTAGGGCAGGACTTTTTGGAAAGATTCAAGCCTTGGAAACAGATGGACCAGGGGATGATGATTACGATAGAGGAAAGACGACTCCTAATCGTATGACGAGTCCCTTCTCGATATACATTCCAGTAGGAGTGTTATATGAACAATATAAGGCAGAATATTTCTCGGCCTATATTGATTCAGGTGCAGGAATATGCACAGCAAGAAGGGGAATTTTCCCAGCAGAAATTGAGGATACTTTACCTCAAATTGCTGGCAGAGATTTCTCTAAAAGAATTTTACTCTTATCCAAAGGAGTAAAAGAAGTGGAAATACTAATTGGAGGAGCGGGACAAACACCTTGGTATAAGGTTAAGACTCCACCAATTTATTTCCATGATACGGGAGCTGATGTTCTGTTAGGAAATAATTTCCTACAGATGTTCAAGAGATACACGCAGGACAATGAGCGAAGAAGATTAATGTTCACAACTAATTGTGAGCATAAAATCATTGTTCAGAGACTAAAGAAAGCGTTTAATCGCCAACTTCCAGTCACTTTTCGCAGCAAGCGTGGTGATATGAAAGATGAAGGCAAACTTCGTCAACCAAAGATGAAGGATCAAAGGAGGTTCAGCGAAGCAGTGCTTAGCTGTATCCGGGAGGTTGATCTTGAAGATGAGGAAATCCATATCCTCAAGACAACTTTAATTTCTAACAAAAAAATTAAGGTTGAAATGCAGGTGTCCCTTGCAGATGTCAAAAGGAAGATCTCGAGATGCTACAATGAGAATCCTTTGGCCTGGTGGGATAGGAACCAACTCAAAGCAACCTTAAAGGTGAAGCCGGAAAAGGTGCACGAGTTTGTAAGGTTTAGACCAATCCTGATGAACTTGACTGATCAGAAGGATATGAGAATTATTATCAAGGAACATCTTGATATGAAGTTGATTGAGCCAGCTAGTTCACCTTACAGTAGCCCTGGGTTTCTGGTAAGGAATCATGGTGAGATCAAGCGAGGTAAACCTAGACTTGTCATTAATTACAAAGGGATTAATGATATTCTTGAGTTTGATGGATATTTTATTCCAAGTAGAGATCACCTTATTAACTGCATACGCAATGCTAAGGTCTTCTCAAAGTTTGATTGCAAGTCAGGTTTCTACCAGATTCGCATGGAGGAAGAGAGCAAGAGACTTACAGTTTTCTCAACACCATAAGGGCATTTCGTTTGGAACGTAATGCCAATGGGGTTAGCTAATGCTCCCCAGATTTTTCAGAGAAAGATGGATAATCTTTTTAAGGATTATTTTTATTTTATGTTTGTCTATATTGATGATATTCTTATAACATCAAAAGATATGGATGAACATATCAAACATCTTGAATTATTCGCAGATGTTTGTTACAAGGAGGGATTAGTGCTTTCAGAGAAGAAGGCAGTAATTGCAACCCAAAAAATGGAGTTTTTGGGAATAGAAATCGATGAGTCTGGAATAACTTTGCAGGATCATATTGTGCAAAAGGTCCAGGATTTTCCAAAAACATTGAAAGAGAAGAAACAACTTCAGAGTTTTCTGGGAGTGGTTAATTTCGCTGGAATGTTTATTAAAGATTTGGCGAAGCATAGGAAGGTTTTTAGTAATCTACTAAAGAAAGATGTTCCGTTTATATGGACGGAAGAGCATCGACAGGGAATGAGAAAGTTAAAGGAGGAATGTAAAAATCTCCAAAAACTTTCGATTCCACAGGATGAGGATGATCTAGTCCTCTACACAGATGCGAGTGATCATTGGTGGGCAGTGGTCCTAATAAAGATCACACCATATGGAGAAGAACCCTGCAGATATTGTAGTGGTTTGTTCGCAGAAAGTGAGGCCATCAGATGACATATCAACGAGAAGGAATTCTTTGCAGTAGTAAAGGCTTTTAAGAAATGGCCTTTATTTTTATTAGCAAAGAAATTTACTTTAAAAGTTGATAATATACAGGTTAAAGCTTTCCTAAAAAATAACATAGCATCAAAACCTGAAAATGCTAGGTTACTTAGATGGCAAGCTTTATGTCAATATTATATTTATGATATTGTCGTGTTAAAATCTCATGAAAATATTCTTGCAGATTTTTTGACAAGAGATGGAGCCAGCTGAGATCAGTTCCATCATCCTAGCCCAGAGGCATCTCCGAGAAAATTTGGAAATGCTTTTGGAGGAATGGGAAGAATGCACTCTCCATGCGGAACAGATGGGGAAATTGCAAACTACCGATAAGACGAAAGTCTCTGGTAGGATACGAGCCAGTCTGCTGACCTATACTCAGTTAGGGTCGGCATTGGAAAAGCCAATCCTGCGGGCTTCCAGAAAACCTCTGGAGATAGCAGAGTTTCGTGTTCCGGCACCTAAACCGGTAGAAGGGGATTCAAATACCCCTCGAGCGAGTTCTAAGTCAGTGGAGTCTGAACCACTGGCCCAAGAAGAAGATGATGCAAAGGCTTCACCGCCTGAACCATCATGTCAACCCTCCACCTCTGGGGAAAAAGAGGGAGAGATTAGTCTCAGGCCATTGACAGACAAATCTGAGATTAATATTAATAAGAATATTTTCTCCTCTTTTGAACAGGCATACCAGGAGAAATGGGAGAAACTACTCACGAGAATGGATATCAATCCTATTACTAGTAGGGTGGATGTCTCAGGAAAATATCCAAGGGTGTGGATGCTGCCAGGATCCAAACCCCAGGAGGTCAAGCAATGGTATGAATTTGGGGCACTCGCCTCGATTTATACTATGTCTCCATCGTTTCCAGAAATCTCGAGTCTGCCTCGATGGATACATGAAGCATTGCACGAAACCTGGGCAAATAATGAATCACTTTGCCGAGGTGATACTTTGGAGCTATATTTCATTAGTGCAGCTCCAGATCCAGCAGGAAAAGGGATTCATGAGGCTTTTCACTATATAAGGCTCAGACGACCTAGGATGGATGTCTTCAACCAGGTTAAGACGCCATCCAACGAGGTACCTATGATCGCCGCCATTTCTGAAGATCAAATCACAACCAGGCGAGCATGGGGATTGTGGCTCTGTCTCACAGAGATGGACAAAGTCAAGTTTCCATTTAAGTTCTTCCAGAACTCAGCAAATGGAACCTTCCTGTTAAATACTATAACAGGAAAATCAACCAAGTTCGCAGAAGAGGCGTTCGAAAGGAAAATGACTCTTCTGTGGGAAAACAAGATGGCGATGAGTAAAGAAACTCATCGTAAGTTCTGCAACATGGCTCATGTTGGCCATTGGAAATCTCGAATTTGTTCGGATTGCTCAGCACAGCGTGAACCAGAGTTCGGGAAGGGCTTCTTGCCTAAACAAGACAAGAAGAAGTTCCGAGCCAACGAGTATGGGGAGAAGAATTCTTCCCAGAAAGGACGAGCTAGGGCCCCTCCAAAAAAGGAACATGGCAGACAAAATTAAAGGCGCCATGTGAGGGGAATAGAGAAAATGCTTTCAACCAAGGAAAGCATGTGAAAGAGAGGCATCCACCAAAAAGAAAACGACAATGGTGGGTGGCAGAAAAAGACGTTCCACCCAGAAAAAAAATCGTCGGTGGAATAAAAGTTAAAGATGGACCACTAATTCAAAGAAAGGGGTCCAACCACTAAGAGATGTTTGTGTCGGCAGCATTATCCGGACCCAGCTTCACGTGAAGAAGCATCATTGACGGATAAAGCATCCGAGGCAATAATTGAAGGAAAGAGGAGTCTTCCAACCTCCTATATAAACAAGCCATTGGAGAGAATGAAGATCATCGAAAATTTTCCTTACTTCTCTCCAACAATAAACATTGTAATATTTCTTTCTAAGTTTATGATAGTGGTTCCTGCTACCATAGGTAGCTAAACAAGTTAGTCTCCTCCCTAAAGGAGATTAAATTAGTATGTAATATATATTTATAATTCCTTAATAAGATTTGGGCTTTTGTTCATCCTCTTCTAGATTTATATTTTCCTTATTTTTACCAATCAAATACTTATACGCCCCGGGTAGGAAACGAACGAGGGCTGTGCTGTAAGCTGTTGAAGGAATCTGCGTCTGGAAACCATAAGGTGTTCCTGGTGGTTGGACGTGGTCCCTAAAACTTCCGGTGGATACGACCCGACAGCTTATCGGTCAAAGAAGGTATCAAAGTTGGTATTAATATAGAATTTATTTATACGGAAGTGTGATGGGCCTGATCAAAATGCATGATTTATGATATTTGAAGTATTAATTAGCTTTAACTATATTGATAATGGAGAAATTATGTTAAAGAAGGGTATAATGGTCAAAATCACATAATTTGGGTACTTTTCATAGAGTTTTACAAGATAGGACATTTTTAAGTTTAAGTTACAAGATAGGGTATTATTCATATATCACTCATATATATATATATATATGGTCACGAAATGAGTATTCTAGTGTAAGGGGGAATATACTAGTTTAAAACTTTTTCAGATTAAAACAATTTTTCAGAGTGAGAGAGCTCAAATCTGAAGGGAGGTAGCTTCAGTTTAGAGTAAAACTTTATATAGCAATCCTTCAATCTACACTTAGTGTTTGAGTGATGGACTAATATCTAAGTGTTGCAGTGCGGAAGTGGTGATTTTAGAAGCTTACTCGTTCATCAAACATCTTAATGTTATAATTCAAGTTTACACTTAATCAATATTCAGTTTATGCAGTAGCGTTAGAGAATAATGAATACTGAAAGGAAATAGCAAAGACACAGAGTTTGATTTGCGTGGTTCGTAGATAAAAATTACTACGTCCACAAGTCTTGATGTGAGTCGAGGGTTTCCAACTAAATGGAGTGTCTTACAGTGATCAACCTTAGAAGATTTGATGAACAAATGATTATGATCACTTTCAGCTAAAGATTAAGTCTAAGCTAGATCTATTCTTCGGTTACAATATGTATCGTTTCTAAGAACACACTAAAGGATTAAAGTAAGAGCTTGAGTGTTCTAAATTTGAAGGGTTGAGAGCAGGTAAAAGCTTGTGAGCGATAGAGCGATTGAGCGTTAGATAATGTGTAACCGGTGTTTAAAGCGTTCAAAGAGACATGCTATTTACAGGACACTCTCATAAATATATCTGTTGTGAGAGAGAACTTCGTTTGTAGCATTTGAAATTATTCTCGTTGGAGTCGTTGTCCTCTTTACCATTTTTAGTGTCTGCAACAAGATTTGTTTCACCTAATGAGATCTTTTCCAGAAGTGGAACTGCCTATAGAAAGTAGTGTAGCACTCAGTGGTAAGCGTCCAGTGACTGAATACATCAGTGTAGAGCTTCAGTGAACGATGTCTTTATGTTTCAATATTTCTTCAACTTCAATACTTCAGAACTTGACTTTAGTAGAGTGGTCCTTCATTATTGGCTTGAAAACTAAGTTATTAAAAACTTCAGTATTAGTCTTATACTTCAGTCTTGACTTTTTCAGATTGTACTTGCAAAACTGAACTCCTTAACATATGAGTTCTAAAACAAGACTAAGGATCAGATTTCAGTTTTGGACTTAATACATCTTTAAGCGGGGGTTTTGGAATTTGAATCAAAACATTTATAAATATTTTCCAACAATATATATATGATGGTCAAACTTGATTTTCAAGTGACATAACATTCAATTTAAGATAATTAAATGATAAATGATTGATGTACATTGAAAATAGATGATCGTGATTTATTTAATTTATCTAAATCGATTCCCGGTGAGTGATAACTAGTCTGTTAAAGTGTATCACTTCATTAAGGGAGCTATGAGATTAAGAATTTCAATATGAATTTATTTATTATCCTAATCAATGTTAGAATATTAATCATGTATTTAAGAAACTTAATTAATCGTATGAATCGAGTATTTGGGTAAAGCTCAAACACACACACCGCCGCGCTTCATGGCCATGAATTCCTGCCGTTGTAATTTTTTCCCAATTGCAATCCAACATGTATATATAATGTTGTATTAACGTTGTCTGACTAAGAGTTTCATATTCTAAGTCTACTTTACTCGTTTCATATTTTTATAGTAGGTAGTGTAATATTTATCTCAATACGTACGTATGGAATTCTTTTTTAATATATTCTCTCATATTTTTTACTTGTCATATATTCATTAATTTTTAATAAGTTAATTTATCTACTTAATACATAAAATTTAATATAAAATTATAAATTAAATGAGATTCAAACATAACTTAACACATAATTCAATTAACACATAATTCAATTAACAAAAAGTATAAAGTGGAATTCAGACTCCATCCTCTGCACAATATATATATAGCAAGTGAAACTATTTTTTAAAATGCACACTAGGTCAAAATAAGTAATAAGTTCATTGATAGAGAAAAATATATTTTTAGTTTAACAAGCTAAATAATGGAGGGGATCATGTAACAAAGAAAAAGATTTTTTATTGGAATTTAATGAAATAATAGGTACTAGTCCAAAAGTTTAATTTTGCCTCATGTAAAAGGCTACTCCAAAAGGTTTGAATCAAATGTAACATTAAAAGATCACAATAATTTAGTGACAGATTTATATAAGGAAGAAAATTTAATAATGTGAGCAACATTAATTCAGTAAATTAATTATACAAAGGGAGGTGATAAAATGACATAATGTCTCAAGACATAAACTACAATTTTACTAATTTAACCTTCTTATTAACTTATGGTAAGAGCACATCACACTATGTTATACCAAAATTGAGACACAATAATTAAATGAATAGAGCAATTAATTATTCACCAAATATAATCATGTATTATTTATGGGTAATA
>JAPKLX010003827.1:0-10592 GCA_026898415.1 Leonotis leonurus | reverse complement strand
TATATGTATATGTATGAATATAAATAATAAATTCATAAAATTTAAGTACAGTACAGAATGAAGTACATGGAGAAAATAAGTTCAGAACAAAAGGCATGGTAACTGAAAGTCCGTCCTTGTCATTATCTTAACTCCTTTTCATCATCAGTCAGTTCTACTTCAAGAGTGTCTTCTCTTTCTTCTTCTTCTTTCTCTTCTTCTTCAGGCGCAAGGTTTTCAGGTTCCCTTCCTTCCCCCTTATTGGCATCAGCAGATGCTTCAGGAATATCAGCCCAGGGGACAGGTTGGACACCTGGAAAGTGATAGTTAATCTCATTTGCATGCGCTATGTTCTGGCAAAACTGCTCGATGTGCTTCAGGCGGGCATCAGCATCCGCAGACTGAGAAAGGCGCTTGCGAACGGCATTGTAAGCCTTCATTGCAGTGGCGCTGGCAGCATCGGCAATGGACTTCGCCCGCTCGGCCAAGACAAAAGCAGAATCAGCCCGTTTCTTGGCTGTCCTGAGGCGCAAGCGTTGGCGGGCAATGGACTTGCCAAGGTCAGTGGTGAGGGAGATAAGGGCTTTGTTAGCATTGTCAAAATCTGTTCATAGAGAAGAAGTGTTGGAGCGGTTGCGGTTGCAAGATAGGATCAGCTTGTTGATTTTTGAAGAGTCAGGAGTGAGTGAGCGTAGCTCCTTCTGAACTGAGTCAGTCAGTATTGGCAGTTGAGAAGATAGAGCAGTCTGAATTTGAGTAGGAACATCAGCACTGAGAGCAGTGAGTTGCTTCTTCAGTTGGACGTTCTCTTCAGTAAGCGCGGCTACAGATTGTTGGAAAGTGAGAGCCTGAGCCTTCAGTTGCTCTGAATAAGTAGCCTGTAAAGCATTGATGATGGAGGTTGACCGATTTGCGATGCGTGAACTCTCAGCTTCAAAAAGCTTCTTGAGTTCAGTGGCAACAAAAAGACGGTGAGCATCCAAAAATTGGGCATCTGAAGTGGAAGCTTCAGGAATAGTAGAGGCAGCAGAAATGGGCACTAAGGCCTTGGACTGATTTGGAGCACCAGTGGAAGGACCAGCAGAAGCCGTCCTTCGAACGTATACACGCCCAGCTGAAGATTCAGCGTGGGCCAGTTGATCCTCAATTATAGCCTCAGCATTGAGAAATGCATCACGGGCATCAGAAAATTGGAAGCAAGCCTGAAGATCGGCTTCTTCAAGGAGAAAGGCACTCATCCCATCCAGAGAGATTTTGTAATCAAGGGCCCTGGAGTCCAGAAAACGAATGGTCCTCCAGGTCCAGAGGCGTTGGCAAGCTTGGGCAAGGGGTGAGTGGTTAAAGAGTTCAGGGAAGTTGGTGGAGAGATGTTGGAGGGACTGCAACTCAATGTTGTTTAAGTACTGATGAGCTGGAGTTGCAGTAGGTTCAGAGGTGGATGAGTGGTTGTGAGTTTCAGTGCGGGGAGGTTCAGTTTCAGGGGATGGGGTGAGAAAGTCAGGTGAGGTGTGAGGTGAAGAGGTTTTGTGGGGTGAAGGTGATCGGGTAGGTGATGGTTGAGATTCTTGTGTTGGGAAGGATTGGTGAATCTCAGTAAAGGTTGGAGTTGGGATAAGAGTGGGTGGTGGTAGAGTGGGTGTGTCAGGCTGGGTTTCATGTAGGGGTTCAGTAGGGATTTCAGTGTGTGTAGTTTCAGGAATGGGTGGTGAGGGTGCAGTGGGAGGTGAAGGAGGTAAGGTTTCAGTAAAGGTTTCAGTGGGGGGTTCAGGGGGAGAAGAGGGTTGGGATGATATGAGAATAGGTTCAGAAGGGGGTGAGGAAAGATGAACCACGGTTTTAGTGGGAGAGAGAAGGGGTGAAGAAGACTTGGGGGGAGAGGAAGGCTTACTTGAAGACGTGAGAATCTGAGAAAGGGCGAGAGTGTCTTCAGGTGACAGATGGCGTGGAGGAGATGGATTATCGGATAGGCGGAAGAGAGTGCGGGAGCGTTTGGCAAGCCTGAACTGGGGTTCCTCATCTTCAGATGGTGGTGAAGGGGGAGGAGAGTCTTCATCTACCAAAGCCATGACTGGCTTTTTCATCTTCAGAACACCCTGAGGGCGCTTGGCAGGATTCCTCTTGCGCTTAGCAGGAATCTTCTTGGGAGGAGAGGGAGGAGCATCCTCGTCAAAATTCTCGACGGCAGTGATGGGGTCCACGTCGGGAATGGCGATGTCAGCTTCCATCTGAATGGCCTTGACTTTGCCATGCATGGAAGTAAGAACTTCCAGATTGGAACTGAATAATAGCTTTTGTTCGAAAGGAGTATGGTTGGGGAAGTATTTTTCAGCGTTCTTGAAACGCATCTCGATCAGGACTGAGACCTTGGTAGCCAGGTTCAGTGTCTCTGTCCCAACCATGGTGATACCATCCTTGACTTCTTTCAGTTTGTGGGCCTCCGCCAGCAAGAGATCTTCCATGACAGCGACCCAGTTGGATCCGTCATTCTCATAAATGCTGTGCATCAAACTCAGCTTCTGCCAGCTGACTTGCTCATGGGAAGACTTCTTCCCTAAGATGCACAACTGAACAACGTCGAGCAGCAGACGAAGTTCAGGGCGAAGTAATCCTTTGTTATTGTTGGCGGTACTGAACGGTTTTGGCTGTCCGTCAGCCTGTATCCCATCGAAAAAGTCCTGGATTTCTGTCTTGTACTTCAGGAACTGGTTAGGATTCTTTTTGCCTGTATTAGCCAGTTTGAAAACTGACTGAAGCATCTCTGTGACATTGATGGGGACGAGCTTCTTTTCAGTGGCTCCTGTCTCCTTGTTTTTGACACGAACTTGAAGGGAAGTCATAAGATGTTCACCTTCATATCCAAGAGAGATGTAGAAAAGCACCACGGCTTCAGTATATATGAATCGCGGGCGAAGAGTGGTGAGAGCTTCCAGGTTGGCGGATTTAATCATTTCAAAAACAGACTTGGCTTGATCCACGTCAGTCTGTGAATATATTGCAGTAGGCTCGGAGAAAATCCTTTGGCTGATTTGTTGCAGAGTTAGTGCTGGTGGTAGAGGTTTCTTGCCCATTTTGAGTATCTGAAATTCAAACCAGACAGAGTTAGATTCAGTTTGTAATAATAATGCGTTAACCTATTGAGAATCATGATAAGATATATACATGATCACAGGAGAGTAGCACACAGAAGCAGTTAAACAGGCAGGAAGCACAAGATCAGCAAGCAAAGAGCACTTGATGGAGATATAGCGTAAGGCTTTAAGAATCAGCAAATGCAAAAAGTAGTAACCGTCGAAGAAGATGAATATATATATAAAAGGATCAACGGTTTAGATGAGTTTAGATCAACTGAAATCAACGGACAGGGAAAGTCCACGTAGTCTCTGCCTAGGTTGGGCGGGAAAAGAGAAATACGTGAAGGGCACGCGCGGCGTTTGACTATCCCAAAGTCAAATTTTATAAAAATAGCACTCGAGTACAATCACTTTACACTGTGCAGATTTGATACGCATTTAATGCATATGATAGCGTATCAACTAAGTTTGCGAAAAACGAGGTACGCTAAAGGATAAACTCAGATTTTATCAGAATTCAGAATTGAAGAGAGAAACACTTAGAGCAATAAATACAAGAAATAAATGCAAGTGTTAAGCTTCAGTTGTGATACTCGCAACTGATTGACTCCCTTTCAGTGGTGTTGTCAATTGTCCTTTTCCTTTGCATGAAATCTGAAGGTCTTCAGTTGATGTAGTCATTTGAGCTTTGACTTTATGAAACTTCAGAGTTGATCTTGTGTACTTCAATGATACCATGGCCTTGTAAACTTTAGTTTCCTGAAATGTTAGTTGCAACAACAGTTTGCAATATGTGATGATTTGTTATCTCAGATAACTATGTAGAGTTACCCAGATTATAATCATCACAACTTCAGTATACTGATAATACTAAGTTAATGGATCATTAAGACATCAGTTTGATAGGAAATAGAGATGTACCTTCAGTGAACACATTTAGGAGAGGTCTGGGTTCAGTAGGCCAAGTCTTCCACTTAGCATTTTGAACCTAGTTTCTTCCAGTGGCTTTGTGAGAATGTCTGCTCGTTGAATGTCAGTGTGAATTTTCTCAATGATGACATCCTTCTTTTCAACGTGATCTCGGATGAAGTGATGCCTGATGTCAACATGCTTGCACCTTGTATGCAGAACTGGATTTTGAGTGATGGCAATGGCACTTGAACTGTCACAATAAATTGCAACCTGAGTGGTAGGCACTTCATAGTCTCTAAGCTGTTGCTTGAGCCAGAGAATCTGAGAGCAGCAACTCCCAGCAGCCATGTATTCAGCTTCAGTGGTGGAGGTGGCAACTGAAGTCTGCTTCTTGGAGAACCAACTAATCAGTTTGTTGCCCAAGAATTGACATGTACCTGAAGTAGATTTCCTATCTAACTTGCAACCTGCAAAATCAGCATCAAAATAACCAGTTAGTTCAATATTATCATCTGAAGGATACCATAAACCAAGGTTGGGTGTGCCCTTCAGGTAGCGCAGAATTTTCTTTGCAGCTTCAAGGTGTGACTCTTTTGGATTGGCTTGATAGCGTGCACACACTCCAACTGCAAATGTGATGTCTGGCCTGCTGGCAGTGAGATATAGAAGAGATCCAATGATTCCTCTATACTCAGTTTGGTTGACTAGTTTTCCTTCAGTATCTGGTTCAATTCTGCCGTTGGTGTTCATTGGAATCTTCACTGATTTGCTGTTCTGCATTCCAAACTTGTTGATCAGTTCCTTTGTGTACTTGGCCTGATTGATGAAGATGCCTTCAGAGGACTGCTTAACTTGGAATCCTAAGAAGAATCCCATTTCTCCCATCATTGACATTTGATACTGAGTCTTCATCAACTTGGCAAATTTGTCACAAAGCTTCTGAGACTTCGAACCAAATATAATGTCATCGACATAAATCTGAACGATTAAAATGTCTCCATTATACTTGATAGTGAATAGCGTTCTATCCACTGATCCACGCTTGAAACCTGATTCAATAAGAAAAACAGACAAAGTGTCATACCAAGCTCTAGGAGCTTGTTTCAGCCCATAAAGAGCCTTGTGTAGTTTATACACTTTGGTGTAGTCAGTTTCAAAGCCTGGTGGTTGCTCCACGTAGACTTCTTCCTTCAGTACGCCGTTCAGGAAAGCGCTCTTGACGTCCATTTGATAGACCTTGAACTTCATGTGAGCTGCATAGGCGAGGAAGAGTCTGATTGCTTCCAGTCTGGCTACTGGTGCGAAGGTCTCATCAAAGTCAATGCCTTCTTCCTGGCAGTATCCTTTGGCAACCAGTCTAGCCTTATTGCGAACAACTTCTCCTAATTCGTCCTTCTTGTTCTTGAAGACCCATTTCACTCCAATGACACCTTGATGCCTAGGTCGATCCACAAGTTCCCAAACTTGGTTCCTGGTGAATTCGTTCAGTTCCTCTTGCATCGCGGAGACCCAATCCATATCTTGAAGGGCTTCCTGAGTGTCCTTGGGTTCAATGTTGGAGAGATAGCAGCTGTGTAGAAAGTTTTCATCAGAAAACAGTGCAACATCTGCTCTAATCAGTAGTTGTTCTTCAGTGGTGGAGTCAGTAGGAGCTTCAACAGTGGCTAATGGCTGGACCATTTCTGCCTAAATCTGGTTTCTGGTCTGAACTCCTTTGTGTAGACTTCCAATCACTGAGTCTGTAGGGTGGTCTTCAATCCATCTTCTTCTTCGTTGCATATCTTCTTCAGTTATGATCATTAAATCCATCCTTTGACTAGGAGGTGGTGTTGTAACTGAAGGGCTTCGTTGAAATGGATTGAATTCTTCTTTAGTCTGAGGGACTATACTTGTTCCCCTTTGATCGTTGGCTCTTACATATTCAGTTTGTTGAATATCCTGTAAAATAGCATTATCTGAACTAGCCACAATATTGTTAGTAGTAACAGTTATAGGAATATTGACTAAGTTAGGACTGTTACTCCCTGAAATTGGTGATGTAATCTCAGTGGTGAGATTTTCAGTATGCGTCTGAACTTCAGGTAGAATCTGAACTTCAATGAGGTCTTCAGATTGGATGTCTTCTTTTCTAAGTGATGTCTCAGTAGTGAGATCTTCAGTTTCAGTAGGAGAAGAGGCTTCAGTTTGAGGGGCTGTTTCAGGCGCTGGAGGCCTATCTTCAGTTTCTGAAGCTATGACTTCAGTGGGCTCCTTTTCTTTATCCAATCTGACATTTATTTCTTCAGTAGAGGTATTCTCTTCATCATCTTCTTCTAAGCTCCAGATAAGAACCTCTTTTGTATGATGAACGGAAGGGGTTATGTTCAGATTCTGAAGTCTTTCAGTGACGACTTCAACTTGATTTAACCTGAACTCAAAAATAGATTCATCAAAAATAACATGAGGTGTCATTTCCACTACAAGGCTATGCTTATTAAAAACTCTATAGGCAGCACTCTCCTCTGAGTATCCAAGGAAAAATCCTGGATCAGCTTTGCCATCAAAAGTTTTTAACTGAGTTTTGCCATTGTTGTGAATATAACACTTACAACCAAATGCACGAAAGTATTTGAGAGTTGGCTTCCTGTCATTCCATAACTCATATGGAGTTTTGCCTTGGCGTGTGGTGAGGAGAGATCTATTCTGAGTGTGGCAGGCTGTGTTGATGGCTTCAGCCCAGAATTTCTTTGGAATTCCTGAACTGTGCAGCATCGTTCTTGCAGCTTCCTTTAGTGATCTATTCCTTCTTTCTGCTACGCCATTTTGTTGTGGAGTTCTTGCTGCCGAAGTCTGATGTTCAATCCCCATCTTCGCACAAAAATCTGATATTTTTGTATTCAGAAACTCAGTTCCTCGATCAGTGCGTATGGTGATTACATTAGTTGACTTCTGGTTCTTCAGCTTGGTTAGCAGTTCAGGTATGCGCTCCATTGTCTCATTCTTCTTCCTTAGAAACACTGTCCAGGTGAAACGTGAGAAATCATCAGTAATTACTAAACAATATTTCCTACCATTTACACTGAGTGGAGTCACAGGTCCAAATAGGTCCATGTGTAAGAGTTGAAGAATCTTCTCAGTGGATGGAGTTTCTTTTGTCTTGAATGAGGCTTTGATCTGCTTTCCAGTTTGGCATGATCCACAAACATGGTCTTTGTCGAAGACTAGGTTAGGCATTCCTCGAACTAGGCTGTGTCTTGCAAGTCTGTTGATGACTTTGAAGTTCAGGTGACTTAGCCTATTGTGCCATAACCAGCTTTGTTCTGAAGTGCTCTTGGAGACCAGGCACGTTTCAGGGGAGGAGACTTTCCAATCTGCAGCGTAAATATTTCCCACCCTGAAGCCTTTCATCACAGTGGTCTCATCAGTAAGCTTATTTATCCTGCACTCATCAGAACTGAAAACAACATTAAAACCTTTATCACACAACTGACTTACTGAAAGTAAGTTGTGCTTCAGGCCAGAAACATAGGAAACATCAGTAATGGAGACATTCCCTATAATGAGAGTACCATACCCTTTAGTGAAACCCTTAGAGTTATCACCAAAGGTTACCTGAGGACCATCTTTCTCAGTGTAGTTGGAGAGGGCTTCTTTCTGAAATGTCATGTGCCTTGAGCATCCACTGTCTATAATCCAGCTTGAATGCTCCTTGTGTGCACCTCTCCTTGGTCCTTGGTCCTGCAATTACTGAGTTTCAGGATCCAGCTTTGAACTAGACCCAACTGCAGTATGCATGCAATGCTTTGGCACCCAATGTTGCCTGATGATTTTTGGTGCAGATGCAACATGTTTCTTCTTTTTAGGTTCAGCGTTGGTTTCTTTCTTTTGAACATGTCTCTTGCTTACTTCAGGCTTAGTCTGAGCCTTAAAGTTAGTTTGAGCATGTTGAGGTCTAGTCCAACGCCTTTCAGTATGCACTGAATGTCTTGGTGCATAGAAATGAGCTGGGGGATTATGGAAATCATTTGATCTTTTAGAAAAATCAGAATAATATGAACTAGGTGACAAATTCTTATGTTCATATCTGTTTGAGTAAGATTCCCATCTTTGAGTTCTATGACTTCTTGAGTCATAACTTCTGGGGGATGAACCATGTGAAGAGCAAGTGCAGTGAGAGCACTTTGTTTTAGAGTATCGTGATTCAGGAGACTGATAATATCTCCTTGGTTCATGTTTTCTCGTTTCATGCCTTTCAGTAGCATGTTGCTTATAAGTTTGGCTTCTATTGGTCTTTGGCTTTTCAGAAACCTTAGGCTTGTCAGTTGCCTTAGGCTTCCTGAAAGCCTTCTTTGATTTTTCAGTGACCATTGGCTTTTCAGCATATACTTGCTTTCTGAAAGCTTTCTTGGGAATTTCAGTGGCACTGATTGTTTCAGTCTTTGCCACTTCAGGAGTAGCCTTATTTTTCAGTCTAGGCTTGTCATTAGACTTAGCCTTCAGTTTAGGCTGAGTTTCAGTAGCAATCACACCTTCAGTGGAAGCCTTGTCAGTGGCTTTCACGAAAGATATGATAGGAAATGTGGGCTTTGGTACCTTCAGAAAAGGTACTTTGTCTTTATCCTGATTGAATCCAAGTCCTTTGCCTTTTGGTGGTTGAGACTCACTCAACATGTGATTTGTATAACCAGACTTGGTCCATGTTTCAACCTTAGTCTTGTAATACTCAATTCTTTCAGACAGTAGTTCATTTCTGTCAGTGAGTTCACGTATTTGGCAATCCTTGAACAGTATTTCATCGTTTTTTGTGTCAAGGTCCTTTTTGAGATGAAGTATCTCATGAGTTTCAGTATCAGATAGGCTATTTGATAAGCCTGCATTTTGTACAACATCCAGTTTGGATGTCAGATCTTCATTCTCTTTCTTAATGATTAGAAAGATTGCTTGTAAGTTGCGAAAATCCTCAGATAAGGATTCATATTCTTCCAGTGAGACACTTGCCTCATCATCCATTGTTTCTTCATCTTGTACTGAAGTCATTTCAGTTTTGGATGTTTCAGTGTGTGTGTTTTCAGACAGAGTCTGAATTTCTTGTGTTGGTGCAATGGGTGATGCAGGTGGTATGAGTGCATATGATGTAGAGTTCCTGGTTTTAGGATCAATGTATCCTTCAGGCATTACATGAGCATAAATTACCTGAGGGACAAAGTCTCCGTTGCCCATTAGGCAGAATACTTCGTTTGAATCTTCATCTTCAGTAGCCATCAAACCAAGGTCTTCATCATCTGATGAGTCTGAGAAGTGTTTCTCGTAGCTTGACTTGGATGGTGTGTTGATCTGGTCTGGATCATCGTCAACAAGCATTGCTTTCCTTTCAGCCGCTCGTTGATCTCTTCTGAGCCTTAGCTCATCCCTTTCCTTCTTGCTTAGGTCAGGACAATCAGGCTTGAAATGGTCTGAGGCTCCGCACTCATAGCAAACACCTTTGCTATATTGTTGTCGTTCAGGCTTGGACTGATTTGCAGTCGCATCCTGATTTGATGTTGAGGTGGAAGTTTCAGTGGATGGTGTACTTCTTCTGAAGCGGTTGTCTCTATGGAACTTCCTGAATCTGTTGTTCTTCAGATCTGCACGTTCAAAACGTTTTGCCATTAAAACGTATTGTTCCATAAGTTCAGCCTTAGACATACCTTCGAGGTCTAGAGCCTCTGGCTTAGATTCTTTGGCTGGACTTTTGTCTGCCTTGAAGGCGACAACATCTTGAGATTGGGTAGAGAGTGGGATTGCTTCTCTCATTGGATTTGAGATATTCAATATCTTCTGCCTTGTCTCATGGCTCTTCAGTATACTGAAGATGGCAGCTGTGGTGAGGGTGTTGAAATCAGTGCGCCCACTAATTTGGATTTGATAGGGCAGCCACTCCTCACGTCGAAGACACCAAACTATCTTCAGGTTGATCTCTCGTTGAGTGTATTTGTCAGGCTTCAGTGCTCTGACTGATGTGAGAATTTGCATGAATCTGAGTTCCACCTCACTGATGGATTCTTCAGATACCTGCAAGAAAGCATCATATTTCTGACACTCAAGGGTCAGTTTGTTTTCCTTTATTTCTTCAGATCCTGCGCACATCTGCTCGAGTGTCTCCCACATCTCTTTAGCCGTTTCGCAGTGTTGGATGTGAACGAGCATTGGCCTCTCAAGAGTTCCTGAGATGATATGTTTGGCATAATCATCTAGGCCACCGATCTTCTTTTCATCGGCTGAATACTCAGTGAGTGGTTTTTCTTCAGTGCCTGGTTCTCTTATACCAGCTGTCTCCTGAGGAAAAGTCTTCATGATTTTGATGGGTCCTGTGGAGATCACTTGCCACATCATTACATGATGTGCCTTCAGGAAAGAAGAAACCCTGTACTTCCAGTAGTCATAGTCTTCTACCGAGAACATAGGTAATCTGAGAGTGTTTTCCATGGAAGATGTTAGATAATATGCAAATGAGTTTTTCTGAAAGATCTGTTTAAAAACCTTTGGGTCAAAGAAACAGTGGTAATTAAACACACTGCTCTGATACCACTTGTTGGTCCCGAAACGAGTTTAACTGAGTGTATGAGGGGGGGGATACACCAGTCAGTTTTTAACAATTAAAACTTTTGTGTC
>JAPKLX010004004.1:0-10421 GCA_026898415.1 Leonotis leonurus | reverse complement strand
CGAATTGCATCATCAAAACAATATAAACTTGTGGGGTTCCCAACAATTTCCCCCTTTTTGATGATGTCGAAACCACACTTCAGAATTTTCCTAAGTGTTGAAACCACAGTTAGTAAATACAAAATTATAAAGCATTAAATAACAGATGTAAACATTGCCTGGACAAAGAGTTATTGTCATCAGGTTGTTTTAGAATCAAAACACTTCAACCTTTTCATTTATAGCAATTGCTGTTATTACAGATACATATATTTTAGAATTGACAGCTCGCTGTTACAATATTGAATGAAATGTTAAATACAAAAACTTCATTTAGGAGGATGGCTTTGATCAGCAGATTGTTTCTTTAGAAGTTCAGCCATCTGTGCCCTCCTTTCTTCTACCATCTCCCTTCTCCTTAGCTGTGATGGGACTCCAAAACTAGCATAAATGCCATTGAATAGCATTCTGTAATTCTTGTCATTGAAGTCAATTGGATATCCCATCTGTTGAGCAGCGTGGTTAATGTGCTGAATGACCTTAGTGTGATCCACCTCTGTGGTCCCTTCTATTCTTGGATACAACAGTGTAGTTTTCTTTGGAGCAGTTAGTGGATGATTTTGCATGGAAGATTGTCTGAAGAGATATTCCACGAATGTTTGATTCTTGTGCTGCTTTAGGAATTCTCTAAATAATTCATCCACATTACCACCTTGTGTGTCTTCATCCATCAGATAGTAATGTTGAATCACAAACTCTTTAATCAGCTGATTCCATCTCGCTGCTTTCTTTGCATGTAGCCAGGTAAGATTTTGAGCATCTTTGAGTTGGTATTTTTCAAAAAATTTGAAAACTGGGTTGGTTGACTCTTCTTCCTCCACAGGTGAGCCAGCCTCATCCTCCTTGTATTTTTCCTCTATTGCTTGCTGCTTTTCTCTATCTGCTAAAAATAGCTTTCGACATTCTTCATTTTCTATCTCATCATGCTTGTAGCCAGCAAGCACCATATCCGAAGTTAAGTTTTCTTCGCTGTAGATTTCCTTCCTTTTCTTCTCTGCTGCTGCTTTAGCTTTTACCTCTTCTTTCAATTTTCTCTCCTTTTCTTCCTTTTCCTTTTGCATCTGTCTCTTCTCAGCTGCTTCTTTGGGGTTTAGCTTTTTGGATCGACCAGCAGGCTTCTTTTTCTTCTCCACTACCTGCCTTTCCTTCTTTCCTTCCTTTCCTTCCCCCTTTTCGACATCATCAAAATCCTTAGATATGATGAGTCTGAGGGAAGCAATTTCTTCTTTTAATTCGTTGTATTTCTTCTCCATGTCTTCTTTGTGTTGAAGACAGGTAGTGATATTTGCAGTTGCTTCCTCCATTCTCTTACTTGAACCAAGGGCAAAAGATTCTTTCTTCACAGACAGGTCGCTGTTCAGCTTCTTCATTTCTTTGATGGAATGTTGAATTTGTAAAGCATCATCCTTGGAAGCAAGTTTGAGAGCAGTGATTTGAGCAGGTAGAATCCCCTTGACCTGTGCAGGCAGCTGTTCGTTGAGCATAGCAGGGAGTACCTTCTTGACAACAGATGGAATTGTTGTCTTTTCCATGTCTAAGAATTGTTTCTCCACTCCCTCTCTCACTGTTTTGCACATAAGTTCACCAGCTGCCATCAGCTTCTTCTCGGAGTCCTCAATTGTTGTTTTCTTGAAGAGGGACAGCTCGCTGACGGTCTTTGCTTTGTTTTCATCAAGAATTTTTCGAATTTCCTCTATCTTTTTGTTCAACTCAGCAGATAGAGAATTGTGCGCTTCATTAAATTTTTCATTTGCCTCTTGAATGACCTTCTCCACAGCTGTCTGTATCTTTACTTGGACTTCATCTGCCTTTGAGACCTCAGCTGTCTCTTCCACTCTGTCATTCCCTAGCTCCATCACTTGGGCCTCTTCCTCCTTTTCCATTTCAATATTAGCAGCTAGCTGTAAAGTAGAATCTTTCTCTGCTGCAGATGATGTTCCAACTATAGGTGCAGATTGAAAGTCAAAAGACTGAAGGTCAACAGCCAGAGAGTAAAGTTCTTGCTCGTTGGAATAGTAAGGAGCAAGATCAAAGTTGAGTTTGGCTGCTTCTTCCTTCATCTTTGTGAGAACATAGGTGCGAAAGAATTTCCTTGCATCTGGGATGTCGAGAAATCCAAAATAAGCAGTAAGCTTATTTTCTTCAACTTTGAGATCACTGATGGTGAACAGCAGGAAAATAGCTTCCAAGATGTAGAATGGGCTGTCTTGAATAGTAAGATAAACTTGAAGCTTTATTGCCATTTCCAATGTGGAGGGTGTGAGAGAAATCCCAGGCATCGACTGTTGAACAGATACTGCTGCAGTTTCCTTCATCTGTTCATACAGCATGTGTGCTCCTTTCAATGCTTCTGCCTTGTCGACAGCGGCCTGTTCTGACTCAATGTGAATTGCAACAGCGGGCATTCTTGTTTCCTGGATTTGTGGTGGTTGAGGTGTTGGTAGAATTGTTGTGATTGGCTCAGCATCAAAAATTGTATCATCAAGCTCATCAATGAGTTTACGAGCTGTTGGTTTTTCTTGTTTCTTCTTATCCTTCTCCTTCATTACCACAGGTGATGCCTTGGCTGTCTTCTTCCTTTTCTCAGCAGCTGGTCTTGCTTCACCTGCTGCCTTCCTCTTCCCTTGCTTCTCAACAGCTGCCTGTGCTGCCGCAGCTTCACCAACTGTCCTTGCTTTCTTAGCAGGAACTTCCCACTCACTGTTGGATTTGCCAACAAGAATCATTTGTTCTCTAAGTGTTTCATCTGTGATTTTTCCAAAAATTTGAGCTGCTATACCGAGAGACATCTCCACCTGATGTCTTGATTTGGGTAATATAGCATCTTGGCTAAAGTCAACTGCTCTATTCCATGTGTCTTTGTTGAAGAAACCATCAATGATCATGCTGATTTTGGTAGACAAACGAAGGGGTCGTTTGACATGCAAGTGTACACACTCACCATTCTTATTCTGCTTCATTTCAACTTGTTTTTCTTCATCAGCTATCAGTTTTAACAGCGCCCTGCTCCAGTTGATGTCAAGATTGAGCAGCACAGCTGTCATGATTCTCAATTTTACTGGAGTTACAGCATCAAATGTTCCTTGATGTCCTAGGAACACTCGCTGTACAAAGTCCAATAGCAGCCTATAGACAGGTAGCATTATTCCCCTGTTGAATGCCTTCCCGTCCCACTTCATCGGTTTGGCAACAATCATGTTGACTGTCTCCACTATCTGCTTGTGTGAGATATTTTCAAGTAACTCCCCTTCATCGATCAGGTTGTAAGTATGGAGAATCATATTAAGCACAGACGAGCGTGTAATTTCTCCTTTTCCCGTACGGATCTCAACTGTGTATTCCTCGTTTTCTTCCTCTATCCATGTGCAGAAAAAATATGCCACTTGGCGAGGAAGGTAAAATCTTGGTTCCTTGGTGATAATTTTGTGAAAACCTAATCAAATTCACAAACTGTTGGGTTAGAAATGAACAATAGGAGTGAACAGCTCGCTGTTTAAGATGTACATAAGTATTAGCGAGACATTTGGACAGGTAGCAACCACAACAATATTGTTTTGGGACAGATAGTGTTTTTTAGATATTTTGACATTTAAGCGAACACTTACAGCCTGTTCTTAGGCGATAAACCATGTAGTGAACAGTGAAATATATTCAAGCTTATTTGAAACATTATTAACATAGGATCATGTAATATCAGTCCAAATCATGCTAGAAACTTGAGATTTTGAAGAATTATATGAAACGAGAGAATGAATAATCAAATTTCATATATATATACGAGCATAACCAAAAAAAATTTGAAATCAATTTTATGTAATCCTAAACACAAATTGCAACCTGAGCATGCTTGAATCTTTTCAAATAACTCATCAAGGACTGTAAATCCATGATGATCTAGTATTGCTCTAGGTTCAGGAGAAAGACGAGCTTCGATTGTATGAAGCATTTGAGATGCAGAAATGGGTGAATCAGCTTTGGAGGGTGATGTACTGGCGTCGGAGTTAGACATTTTTAGAAAAGAACTTCGAACGATGCTTTGAGAGAGAGAATAAGATTTTGATTTGCAGAAAGCTTCGGTTGATTTAACAATGGCGATTTTGTGAGAGAGAAGAATAAAGATGATAGCAGTTGTCTCTATACACATATATATAAGAAAATATCAACGCACGGATTTAAATTTATAAATCAAATATTTTATTCTACGGTTGAGATTACTCCCTTAGATAAATATTTTCCCGCTCAACTTCAATCGGATGTTGTACGCCATCGTTTTGGTCATCCAAAAGGTCACATCATTGCTTCGATGCTATAACCGAGGACATTTCATTAAATGTGCCTTCCTTTTTCTTCCACTTTTTCTGACACTCGACGATTGGCATTATTTAACCTATTACTCATTTGACATAAATATGTAAAGGTAAAAATTAAATGAATTGAATTTAATTCCCCCTTGGTTGAAGCCAGCAGATAGTGATAGTGAATGTTTTGGAACAGCTCGCTGTTGGTCCCTCAACCGCTTACTGTAGAGCAGCTTTGCTTTAGAACAGCTCGCTGTTGATTTCATTTGTGAAGCATGTTGTCTTGGTTCAACATCTTTCTTCCTTCAGCAGATAGTGATGACTCTTGATTGTAATCAACAGCTCGCTGTTGACATTTTCTGTTCATGATAGTAATTTGCATGACATCTAGCTGTTCCCCCTTGATGGATCATAACAGCTAGCTGTTATTAAGAACAGATAGTGAACAGATAGTGAAAAGTGATTCAATATAGTAGCTAGACGGCGGGTATTGAAGACAAGCAGTTAGTAAGAAACAATTAAGATTTTCTTGTTACAGATTGATGAGTTCTTCAACAGTTCGCTGTTGACGATAAATTATTATCTGTCTCGACAAATTTCTTCTATCTATTGTTATTAATGAGAAGTAATTTTAAGTGCAACAACCGATCGTTTTGTACCATTTACAATCTGTTGTTTACACTTGTACCTTTTTCGATTAGGTTAACGAGACCTAATTTTCCGCATAGCATTTTAAAACGGTCTTCTGCCAATGCTTTTGTGAGAATGTCAGCTCGCTGCACTTCTGTATGAATTTTCTCTATTTTGATGTTCTTCCTCTCTACGTGGTCTCGTATGAAGTGATGTCGAACATCAACATGTTTGCAGCGGGTGTGGAGTACTGGATTTTGGGTAATGGCTATAGCACTTGAGCTATCACAAAATATGGAAACAGCTTCCATGTTGACTTCATAGTCTTTGAGTTGTTGCTTTAGCCATAGGATTTGTGCTGTACAGCTACCTGCTGCCATGTATTCAGCTTCTGTTGTTGAAGTTGCAACAGATGTTTGTTTCTTGGAAAACCATGAGATGAGTTTGTTTCCAAGAAATTGGCAAGTGCCTGATGTTGACTTTCTATCTAGTTTGCAACCTGCATAATCAGAATCTGAGTAGCCAGTTAGTTCAAAATTGTCATCACATGGATACCATAATCCTATTTCTGTTGTGCCTTTGAGATATCTAAGTATTCTCTTAGCTGCTTCCATGTGAGACTCTTTTGAATTTGCTTGGTACCTAGCACAAACACCAACAGCAAAAGTAATATCAGGTCGACTAGCAGTTAAATATAATAAAGATCCGATAATACCACGATACAATTTTGAATCAACTGCTTTTCCAAGCATATCTGGACCAATCTGTCCATTTGTTTGCATTGGTGTCTTCGCTGGTTTGCTCTCTTTTACTCCGTATTTTGTGATGAGATCATTGATGTATTTGGATTGATTGATTAAGATCCCATCTGTAGATTGTTTGACTTGTAGTCCTAAGAAGAAATTCATTTCTCCCATCATGGACATCTTGTACTTTTCCTGCATGAGCTTGCTAAATTTGTTACAAAGGAATTCACATTTTGATCCAAAAATAATGTCATCAACATAAATTTGAACTAAAAGGATATTATCTTGGACTTTGATTGTGAATAAAGTTTTATCCACTGATCCTCGCTTGAATCCAGATTGTAACAAGAAGGTGGACAGAGTCTCATACCAAGCTCTAGGAGCTTGTTTTAGACCATATACGGCTTTGATCAATCTGTACACCTTGTCTTCATTTCCTTCTTCAAAACCAGGTGGCTGCTCCAAATAAACTTCTTCTTCTAAGATTCCATTGAGGAATGCACTTTTTACATCCATCTGGAATACTTTGAAGCGTTTATATGCAGCATAGGCCAGAAACAATCTGATAGCTTCTAGTCGTGCAACAGGAGCAAATGTTTCATCAAAGTCGATCCCTTCCTGTTGGCAATATCCCTTAGCGACTAGCCTTGCTTTGTTTCTCACCACTTCACCTGTTTCATCTCTCTTGTTCTTGTAAATCCATTTAACTCCAATCACACCCTGATGCCTAGGTCGATCCACTAAGTACCATACATCATTTCTTTTAAACTCATTTAGCTCTTCTTGCATGGCATTGGTCCAGTCAGCATCTTGTAAGGCTTCATCCACATCTTTGGGTTCTGTATGAGACAGATAGCAGCTTAGTAATGCACTTTCACCATGCATTCTTCTTGTCTTGACTTTATCTGTTGGGTTCCCAACAATGAGATCCGTTGAATGGCTGTCTACCCATCTTCTTCGCCTTTTCATTTCTTCTTCTGTTACTTCGATTTCTAGTTCGTCAGGTGGATTGTCGAATTCTGGATGATCTGTGATAGGAACATCAAATAATGTATTAGTATTGATATCAAGATTTTCAAAGTTATTTATAGGGTTAGGAACAGGAGGTGGTTGTTCTGGAACTGGAACAGGTAGCTCAACAACAGGTGGTTGTGAGCATTCATCATGTGTGTTTCCCCCTTGATCTGTTCCCCCTTCATGTAGTAATTCTTCAACAGGTTGATCATTGTTCTCTTCGTCTTCTCCTTCTTTACGTGGATTCCAAAGGAGTATATCCTCAATCAGTCGATCTGTGGAATTCCTTAAAGTTGTAGGTGAATATTCATCCTTTGAGGGAGCACTATCTGTTCCTGAAACCTCAAAGGTAGATTCATCAAAAACAACATGTGGGGTTACTTCCACAACAAGGGTTCGTTTATTAAATACACGATAGGCTTTACTGATGTCAGAATATCCTAAGAAAATTCCTTGATCAGATTTGCTATCAAATGTTTTCAATTGCGTTTTTCCATTGTTGTGAATGTAACACTTGCATCCAAAGGATCGAAAGTCAGTTATTCGAGGCTTCCTGTTATTCCATATTTCGTATGGAGTTTTTCCGTGGCGAAGAGTGATGACAGATCGATTTTGCGTGTAGCAGGCAGTGTTTATTGCTTCAGCCCAGAACTTCTTAGGAAGGTTGATTTCGTTGAGCATTGTTCTAGCTGCTTCCTTAAGTGATCTGTTTCGCCTTTCCACGATTCCATTTTGTTGAGGTGTCCTAGCTGCAGATGTTTGATGTTGAATCCCCATCTTTGAGCAGTATGCTTCAATCATATGATTGATAAATTCAGTTCCTCTATCAGATCGAATTGTGACGATGGTTGTTGCCTTCTGATTTGATAATCTGTTCAGCAGGTCAGGCAGCTTTTCCAAAGTCTCCCTTTTCTTGTACATGAAAATAACCCATGTAAATCTAGAGAAATCATCTATAACTACAAGAGTATATTTTCTACCGTTTACACTTAATGGAGATACAGGTCCAAAAAGGTCAAGGTGAAGAAGCTCTAGATTCCTTGAGGTGGAGTGGGCTGCCTTTGTTGGAAATGAAGCTCTTGTTTGTTTTCCTGCTTGGCAAGCTTCACACACATGATCTTTGTCATATACTTGAGCAGGTAGACCTTCAACCAGGTTGTTTTTCACCAGCTTGTTGATGGACTTGAAGTTTAAATGACTTAGTCGTTTATGCCACAACCAGCTGTTTTCTGCATTTGACATTGTTACTAGGCACGTTTCAATCTGTTCGTCCCATTGCACAATGTATAATCTGTCCTGCAAAACCCCGGTAAGAAGAATCTCCTCTCCTTCCAAATTCTTGACTAAACACTTGTTAGCTGTAAATTCTACTTTCTTATTATTAGCACAAAACTGACTAATAGAAAATAGATTATGATTTAGTCCTTCAACATATGAAACATTAAGTACAGTGGTGTTACCAACTTGAAGATCACCATAACCTTTTGTATAACCTTTTGAGTTTCCTCCAAAGGTAACAGTTGGTCCAATGCTCTCCTTGTAGTTGGTTAACAAGTCTTTGCAGTACGTCATATGTTTAGAGCATCCGCTGTCAAGTATCCATACTGCGCCCCGAGCTGTGTGCTTTCTTCTCATCAATCTCCTATCCTGCAATGAAAATTTATTTAGCTACCCTACTGAATGAGGGTGCTTTGTTAGTAGACAATGTTCCCTTTGGAACCCAAATTTGTCTAATAATAGTAACATTTTGAGATGGTCTGATCTGTCTGCCACTGAAGTCGATGTATATTATCTGTTTTTGTTTGGCAGATTGTTGAGTTGATGCAGCGGGTTTCCTTGGAGCATGTGGTAAGGTCGATTGAGATCTGTTACTAGCAGCTGGCTGTTGTCTCCTATGGTGTGGAGGGACAGGTCGCTGTTGATAGGCTTCATGTCTTTGATGATGGCAGACAGGTGATTTCTGTTGATATCCAACTCCATGTGTAGAATACCTCTTTTGAACGTGAGGTACAGATTGAGACTTGAGTTGTTGTTTTACCAAGATGGCTTGCGGCTGTCTTGGATTTTGATTATTTAGATTTACCACCTTGTCCTTTCCCTTCTCTTTGACAAACTTTTCTTTTGATGGTCCTTTGTCAACTCCATCAAAACCTATTCCTCCATGATCTGATGCTCTCTTTTGCATGTCATTGATGAGGTGAACTCTGTCTGACTTTTTGTGAATGTAATAGTTTAGCATCACATTCAAGTTATCCACCTTATTGTTGGCTGAAGATTCTCTTCCAATTAAGTCCGAGATCTTCGCAGTGAGAGCATAGACTTCTTCACTTTTGTTTTTGATTTGAAGAAGCATCGCTGTTTCTCTTTCATTGAATGAAGCACTCACTTTCTTCATTTCTTGTATGGTGTTTGCCATTCTCCCGTTTTCTTTAATCGCATGTTTGAACATCTTGTTCAGTCTTGCGTGATCTTCCATTAACTTAGAGAAATCTTCCATGGACAGTTCGTCCTCTTCTTCTATCTCTTCTTCTTCTTCTTCATTATCAAAATCATAAATAGGATGATTAGAAGTAGAATCTTGACAATTTACCTCAAGGTTGTCTAATCCATTGTCATGGCCCATGAGGCATTCATCCCATTCAAGGTCAAGTTCGTTTGCCATGAATGCTTCGTCATTTTCGGTCGAGCTGTCGGAGAAGTGTTTGGAAGCAGATTGTTCTTCAGCAATCATTGCCTTCCGTTGCTCTTTAAGCTTTTGATCGCGTTTGCTTCTCAACTCTTCTCTCTCAGCCTGAGTAATGTCTGGACAGTCCGTCTTGAAATGTCCTTTCCTGCCACACTTAAAACAAGAGTATTCCGACATGTCAGCTTTAACATAGGAAGTTGGTTTTACCTCACTCTTCCTATCGGGTCGATCACCAGATCGATCTCTTCCTTTGAAGCTTCGATTATTGTCCTTGTATAGACGTTTGTACTTGTTTGCTCTCATTTCCATTCGTTGAAATCTCTTAGCCATAAGAGAATATTCCTCAAAATAGTTCTTTGAGGGATAGTCTTCATCTTCTGATGTTGATGCGTCTTTTACAACGACTACAGGTTGAGATTTCTTCACTATCTCCTTTTCTTTTAGCTTTGCCTTAAAAGCTGTTTCTTTATCTTTGTTCCCTGCAACAGATGGTTTGCTAGACGAGGGGTTAGTAGATCCATGAATACGATTAATTTCGTATTCATTTCCAGTTAGTAAATCAAAAAGAGAATCTGTGGTTAAAGAGTTGAACTCTGGCATCATGGGATGCATGGCTGAGTATATCTCCCAGTTGGTAGGTAGAGCACGAATGATTTTGAGATTCATCTCACGTTGAGTATACTTGTTCTTGTCGATGGCTGTTATCTCAATTATGATCTCAGTGAATCTGTTCTTCATTTGAGCTACCGTCTCTCCTGGTTTCATTTTGAATTCTTCGTATTTATTGCAAGCAATGGACAGTTTGTTTTCTTGAATCACGTCCGATCCCATACTGATGTCTCTAAGCACATCCCACATTTCTTTAGCAGATTTGAGACGTCGAATTTTGGCCAGATAGATGCCTCTAACTGTGCTTGAGATTAAACCTTTGGCATAGTCATCTAAGCCAGCTTCTTTCTTTTCTTCGGTTGTGTAATCATTAATATCCTTCTCCTTTTCAACTATTTC
>JAPKLX010003227.1:0-11441 GCA_026898415.1 Leonotis leonurus | reverse complement strand
CCCCCCCCCCCCCCCATAGACCAAACCTTGCTCTTTCGGGACCTACAAGTGGTATCAGAGCAGTGGTTCAAACGACCATTGTTTTCATTTCACAGGGATAAAACCTGCGTGGTCAACTTGAATAGATCTAGGAAAACCTATTTTCATTCACGTGCATTCTATCTGCCATGGAATCTTCTGTTGTTAGGGCTTGCGAAGAATTCTCTAACCAAGGATATAGAGAATGGAGTTTCAGGATCAAGATGGCACTTAAAGCCCATCATTATTTGATGTGGAAAGTCATTGAAGAAGGTCCACTAGAAATTACAGAAGAAGTGATAGTAACCAACGCAACTGGCGTTACTACACAGATCGTTCCTAAAGATCCAAGGAAATACACTGCAGAAGAACAACGCGAAGCGAGTCTGGATGATTTTGCTAAAGGTATCATCTCTAGCACAGTCAAAGGGGTACATCTGGCAAAATCCAAGACCTGGATACTGCCAAAGAGATGTGGGAAGCCCTAAGAGACCTGTGTCTAGGATCTGAAGTGATGATTGAGAACAAGTTGTCTCTTACCTGCAACAAATATGATGAATTCAAGATGAAACCAGGCGAGACAATAGAACAGATGAAGTTGAGATTCACTGGTATCCTCCTTGAGATATCTGCGTTCAATAAGAACAAGTATACTCAAAGGGAGAAGAACATGAAAGTACTTAGAGCTCTTCCACCAAGCTGGGAGATCTATGCTGCAATGCAACCTCTACGTACAGATTTCAATGATCTGTCCACGGAAGCCTTATTTGATCACCTTGAAGGTCATGAATGTGAAATTCAAAGAATTCGAGGACCAGATCATCTGTCCAAAAAGGCAGAAAGCAGCTCAAAGAAGGATAAAGAAGTTGCCTTCAAAGCGAAGAGCAAAATAGATGATTTATCTAAACCTTGCTCACCAGATGAAGAGAAAGGTTATGACAAACTCTTAAAAGAGTTTGCAATGATCGCCAAAAGAATGGACAAGATGGAAATCAGATCGAAGAAATATAGACGCTTCTACAAAGACAACAAAAGAAACTTCTACAAGAAATATGACAATGATCGACCTGATGACAAAAATGAAGCTAAGCAACAGACTACAAAAAAAACTAGCTCTACAGATTACACTTGCTTTGGATGTGGCAGAACAGGTCACTTCAAAACAGATTGTCCTGATCTTTCCAGAAGCCAAAGAGAAGAACTAAGAGCTAAAAGAGATTGAAAGCTCAAATATGAGCGCAAGGCCATGATAGTTGAACATAACTCAAGCAGCTCGAGTCATTTCTCAGATAGTTCATCAGAAAATGATGAAGCTTTCATTGCTGATGACGAAGAAAGCTGGAATGAATGCTATGTGGGACTGGACAACGGCCTAGATGAAGTTGAGGTAAATTCTTGCTATTCAAATTCTTCAAATAATAACGATCTGGAACAGGAAAATGAAGATGAAGCAGAATACTCATGGGATGAAGTAAATGAGATGTTCAAAAGCTATTCTAGCATCAAAAGGCTGTTTAGAGAAGTTGTTGAAGAGAATGAAAGACTAAAGAAATCAGAAGAAATCTTGAGCACTGCAAATACACAATTTGTTGCTAAAATCAACGATCTGGAGGAACAGATCAAGAGCAAAGACTGTGAAATCCACTCACTTAACTCAAAAGTGAAGGATCTGGTTACCAGAAACAATGTTGCTGAGGAAAAGATCAAGAAAGGCAAGGAAATGATTTACAAAAGTGATGAACGTGCCAAACTGCTAATCAACATGCAGCAAAAAGGCACATCTGGATTAGGATATCCAGGTCACTCAGAAAAATCTTCGGCAACCAAAAGCTTTGTACCAGAAAGGAAGCAAATGTCAGATCAAGTGAAGGACTTGAAAAACAAGAAAGGTTATCCTCAAAAGGTGATAATAAAAGAAGCGAAGAACAGACAGCATCATCAAACAAAGGATCAACAAACTCGTTACACAGAAATAGATCATGTTCAACAAATAAATGTCAACAGGACAAAAATTGTCAACAAGACAACTCTTAATAAAAGGAACTTGAAGAATGATGAAGTTGAGAGATTCCATCCATCTGAAATTCATTCTCTATCTAAAAAGCATAGTAATGGGAACACCGTTACCTGCTATATTTCTGTTCCTAACCCAAAAATGTTCTGGATTCGAAAAGGAATATTTGCTAATAATCAAGCACCCAAATGTTGAAGGGTAGCTAAGTCCTATTAATTGCAGGATCAGAGAACTACAAGGAGTAAGGTAGCAAGAGGAACAATCTGGATAATAGATAGTGGTTGTTCAAAACATATGACGTGTGACAAGAACCTACTATCAAATTACATAGAGAAACCAGGACCACAGGTCACTTTTGGATGTAATTCAAAAGGATATACCAGAGGGTATGGAAACATCAAAGTTGGCAAGACCACTATCACAAATGTATCATATGTTGAGGGTCTTAGTCATAATCTGTTTTCTGTAAGTCAGTTCTGTGCTAATGGTAATCAGATTATTTTTTATACTAACAACTGTCTGGTGAAGAATAAGGAAGGAGATGAGATACTCCTTACCGGTAAACTGCAGGATAGACTATACATTGTCCAGTGGACAAACCAGATCGAGACCTGTTTAGTCACCAAGACTGTATCAGAAACCAGCTGGCTATGGCATAGGAGATTAAGCCACCAAAACTTTAAGTCAATCAACAGGATTGCCAAGGAAAGGTTAGTGGAAGGACTACCAGATCAACTATATGATAAAGATCATATATGTGATGCTTGTCAAGCTAGAAAGCAAACCAGATCATCTTTTACAAGCAAAACAGCTCACTCAACAACAAGGATACTGGAGCTGTTACATCTTGATCTGTTTGGACCAGTCAAGCCACTAAGTATAAATGGGAGAAAATACACATTGGTAATCATAGATGATTACTCGAGATTCACTTGGGTCATCTTTCTATTAAAGAAGAAAGAGACTCTAGACAAACTCCCTGATTTTCTACACAAGATCACCAAACAGAAGGAGATGAGTATAACTTCTATCAGAACAGATAGAGGAACAGAATTTCTCAATCAAAAGATTGAAGCATACTGCAATAAGATGGGAATAACTCATCAAACATCTGCTGCTCGAACTCCTCAACAGAATGGAGTTGTTGAAAGGAGAAACAGATCACTCAAGGAAGCAGCACGTACAATGCTAAATACTACAAATCTACCCAAGAAGTTCTGGGCAGAAGCAATCTACACAGCCTGTTATACTCAAAACAGATCATCCATCACACTCAGACATGGAAAGACACCATACGAGATTTGGAACAACAGAAAGCCTAAGATTTCTTATTTTAGAACTTTTGGTTGCTTGTGTTACATACACAATAATGGGAAATCACAGTTGAAGACTTTTGATAGCAAAACTGACCCTGGAATATTCTTAGGATATTCTGATGTTAGTAAAGCATATCGAGTGTTCAACAAAAACTCTCATATTGTAGAAGTAACACCTCATGTGGTCTTTGACGAGTCTATAGTTGAGTACAGGTCACAAGATAAAGGACAGAAAGATATCCAGATGACTACTAGAAAATTGAATGAATTACTCCTAGAAGACATTCTAATCTGGAATTCTAAGAAAGTTGATGAAGAAATTGATACTCCACCTGCTGCTGAAGAAGTCATACAGCAAGGGGGAACAAGTCAACCTAATCTGGATAAAAACAGATCACCAACAGAGAGCAATGAAACAGTCAATGCAGATGGTGAACATTCTGGAAATCCAAATCCAGAAGTAAGAACAAATGATAATCCATTTCAAGCTTCATCAACATTACACACTGAATTCGAGGAACCAACAGATCAACCTGATCCTGAGATATCCGATGAAGAGATGACCAGGAGAAGGAGATGGATACAAGATCATCCTCCAGAATAGATTGTTGGGAACCCATCAGACCGTGTGAAAACAAGAAGAATGCATGGAGAAAGTGCATTGCTTAGCTGTTATCTCTCTCGCATCGAACCATCTGATGCTTATGAAGCACTTCAAGATGCAGATTGGATAACAGCAATGCAAGAAGAACTCAATGAGTTCAAGAGGAATGAAGTCTGGTATCTCGTAGACAGACCCAAACACCAATGTGTGATTGGTGTAAAATGGGTGTTCAATAACAAACGAGATGAGAATGGTGAAGTAGTCAGAAACAAGGCCAGATTAGTAGCAAAAGGCTATAATCAACAAGAAGGCATTGATTTTGATGAAACATTTGCACCCGTAGCCAGATTAGAGGCTATAAGGTTATTTCTAGCATATGCTGCTCACAAATGGTTCAAGGTATACCAGATGGATGTCAAAAGTGCTTTCCTCAATGGTATCCTTGAAGAGGAAGTATATGTGGAACAACCACCTGGATTTGAAGAAGCAGATCCTAACCAGAAAGTATACAGACTGGCAAAAGCCGTCTATGGTCTTAAACAAGCCCCTAGAGCTTGGTATGAGACATTATCAACATTCCTACTAGAATCTGGATTCAGAAGAGGATCTGTTGATAAGACTTTGTTCATCATCAAAGTCAAAGAAAACATTCTCTTAGTCCAGATCTATGTAGATGACATTATTTTTGGATCTCAATCTACCTATCTGTGTGACAAATTTGCTGAACTTATGAAAAATAAGTACCAAATGTCCATGATGGGAGAAATGAGTTTCTTTTTAGGTTTGCAGGTCAAGCAATTACCAGATGGCATCTTCATAAACCAAACCAAATACATCAACGATCTGTTGACTAAATTTGGGCTCAAGGACAGTAATCCAGTAAAAATCCCAATGCAAACCAATGGGAAGATTGATCCAGATCCAGAAGGAAAACCAGCTAATATCACGCAATACAGAGGGATCATAGGATCATTACTCTACCTAACTGCCAGTCGACCTGACATCACATTTGCAGTAGGAGTATGTGCAAGATATCAAGCAAACCCCAAAGAGTCTCACATGGAAGCAGCTAAAAGGATATTAAGATATCTTAAGGGAACAGCCCAGGTAGGATTATGGTACCCATGTGAAGACAACTTTGAGCTAACTGGATATACAGATTCAGATTATGCTGGATGTAAGCTAGACAGAAGGTCAACATCTGGCACATGCCAATTTTTAGGCAACAAACTGATTTCTTGGTTCTCAAAGAAACAGACATCTGTTGCTACATCAACCACAGAGGCAGAATATATGGCAGCTGGAAGTTGTTGTGCACAAATACTGTGGTTAAGACAACAGCTTAAAGACTATGAGATCGATGTCAAGGAGATACCTATTTTCTGTGATAGCTCAAGTACTATAGCTATCACACAGAATCCTGTTCTGCATACCAGATGCAAACATGTGGACGTAAGGCATCATTTTATAAGAGATCATGTTGAAAGAAAACATGTACAGATCGAGAAGATACACACTGAAGTACAGAGAGCTGATATCCTTACCAAAGCATTACCAGAAGAAAGATTTAAGATGCTTTGTGGTAAATTAGGACTATTAAATCTTGTAGAAAGGACCCGATTGATCTAGACCAAATCAAACATTCAAACATGAAATCAAAACCAGATTGACACAGTCAGATTGATAAAATCCAGATCATGTGAAAATCCAATAGGGAATTGACACCAGATCACTAAGGAAATGTCAATAAGTCAAACAGATCAATCAAAATCCAACTGGAAATTATAAAGAAAGTCATCAAAACAGATTGGAAGGTGGCACAAGCAGATCGATAAAACTCACTGTAAAGGAGATCGATTTGAACCAGATTACTTGATGCCACGTGGATATTAGTTAAAATTTCCTTTACTCTACTAAAGGGAAAAGTCAACAATATACGGCGACCATATCAATCTAATCACAGTATATATATCTAATTACTGACATATATATACCAAATCCTTTATTTTTTGATGATTAGTACAGTGTTTGGGAAACGTGATCGAGGAGATATTTACCTATTCAAGAAAAAGGAGGAAAAGTGACGGCTACTTAACCAAACGCGCCTCACTATAGCCGTTAGATCAAAGCGCGTGTATCAAACACAGAAAAAGAGAAGAGAGTAGACCTTTATCTCAAGAGGCGGGAAAAAGCTGAAAAAGGGAAGTGAATCAATTAAAATATTATCCTTTTATAGCTTATCTATCTTTATATATGTACTCTTGATAAGGCGGTTCATCTATCACTCACTTTCACTGTTTTTCTCCTTCTTCATCACTTAGAAAAATCTCTATCTTTAAAAATCTACTCTGTTTTATCACAATGGCACCCAAATCTTCGCTATTTTTTGAGCAAGTTAACTACCTAAAACCATACATTCATCAAGACCTTTTTACAGTTCTTGACACCTTCGGGTTTCATAAACTGGACAAGGCATTCGATCTTGTTCGTCGCTGCAAAGGTTCAAACTTTTATGAGATGTTTCTTTCCTTAACTGGTTTATACCTTACATATTGTGGAATATCTCTCGAACCTGTATTGAAACTGTCTTTTTCTTATTTGCATATATATGTAGTCTTGAACTGTGATTAAACTGTTATATTCTATAATCTGCTTTTGAGCGCTAAAACTTCATTGATGGAAGGATAGTGCTCACATCTGTTCTTTTGATTTTCTTGTAGGATTTCACGATATAATCACCACTCACCCTGTACACTTCTTACCCAAAGAAGTCGCCGCGTTTTACCTCTCATGGCAGGGAGAGCAGGGTGGACTCGAAGCTACCATTAGGGTTAGCAAAAGGAACATCATCAGCAACACCCCCTACAATGTCATCAACATCATCAATGATGTCTATCGATTGAAAGATGAAGGGCTAAGCCTTAGTGAACTGACTGAAGAGCAACAGCAAGAAGCAGTGGAAATGGTAATGGTGGTGCCCATTCACTACACAAACAAAATGTTCCAAAGGGCACTACTTGCACCAGAATTCAAAATCATTTTTGAATTCGTCCAGCGCATCTTTCTCAATCACAACGGATCGTACGACCAGGTCACTCCCGAAAAATTCAAGATCATGGCTGCCATTGTGCTTAACCTACCGGTTAACTGGAGCAGGACATTATTCAATCTCTTGGCTAAGGAGGCCAAGATGATCATTTTCGTGAAAGGAAGCAGTCCTGGGATAGAAGTAAAAAAGAAGCAGTTTAAGGCATTCAACAAAGATCAGCTATATGCTGGAATCTTTCTTCCCTCAGCACAGATGGGAACAGTCCATTGAATTCAACACCAGGTTGAAGTTCCCAAAAGACCAACATCAGATAGAAATGTCAATGGGCATTTCTGCAAATCTGATCTCCAGGGTGAAAGACCTAGTGCATGTCAATGCACTGATGGAGATGGGTAACTCTAATCCCATCTGGATTCCACCTTCTGGGCCAGCCACAAAATCCACAAAATCTAAGGTTACACAGGAGAAAACAATTGAGAGGACCCCCACCAAGAGGGTAACCAGGAGAGCAAGCTCAATCGAAACAGACATATCCACAGCAGCCCAGCCACCCAAACCCAAACGCAGACGACTTCAAAAACTTACAGACACAGTGCAGACTACTGAACCTGCTGTTACCGAGCCACCAGTCCCTCAACAGGAGGTTGAGGAGGAGGACATTCTGATGACTGGACCACCAGAAGATGTGGCTCCTATCTCTTCTTTGGATCCCAACAAGGACTTTTCCCCAGCTCGCACTGAAAGTCCATCATCTGTTGAACCATTGGAGCAGATTGATGAAGAAGTTGAAGGGGAAGGGGAGTCAATGGATGAGGAAGAAGAGTTGAAGAAGGCAGAGACGGTGGTGAGGATGCTGGAGACAGAGGCAGATCACTATGTTCTTCGAACTTTCCCTGGGATCCAGCTCACCCCAGAAACGTATGATGTTGCTAGGAGGTTGAAATTTCTCTTACTTGTAAAAGATCAAGAATTCTATGTTCTGGATGCACTTCTCAGGACCAGATCGATACATACCCTCAAGATTGAGGAGGCTACGCTGCTCAAAATATTCACTGCATCATCAATTGCCGAGCTAAGAGAGACATATAAGCCAGATATTCTGGGGATGTCTAAATATGAAGCAGAAGACCTCCAGATTGATCTGCGATCTGAATACGTAAAGGCCAACATGCTGGATTTTTACAACAGCATTGAAGAAAAAGAAGTTGAAGAAGAGAGGGCTGAGGCTGAATCCTCTGATGCTCACCAACTGGGTGCAGCTACAAAAGAAACCGAACCACATCAGCACTTGGCTGATGCTGGAGAGCAACCAGTAAACCCCACTGCACAGGCTAAGAGGGAATCAGCCCAGAACATCACCATTCAACGTGCAGTGGTTGAACAAACACCAGAAAATAATGAACCAGCTGGACAGCGGGTGGGCGGCATACAGACAGATGACATCTATACCCCAGCTGTCGCAGCAAAGATGGATGACTTTGTCGAGATGACCACTCTGGAGGACATATTGATGACCCAGCATCAATCCCTGTGTAATTCTCAAGTGAACGATCTCATATCTCACAAAGTGGACCAGTATATGTATGGCACCCTCTCCACCGTTCAAGATGAAGCCACTCGCATTCTCACTGAGTTCAACAACCATCTGAAAAGTCATGTTGACCAGGTTGACTCAGATCTGAGAAGAGTATGCCGTTTGAAGCTGGAAGAATTAAGCAAGAAGATGGACGACGATCGTTCTGCTGCTGAAGAGAGAAAGATGCAGATCGATCAGTCCCTTGGATCCATGCAGCTTAAAGTAAATGAAATGTATAGAATCATTTCTGAATTTGCCAAGCATGAAAAGGATATGGTACATGCGATTGTGAAGGAACAGACTGATGGCCTAACTGCAGATGTGCTTAAAGAAGCTAATAGTGAGGCCAGAGCACAGTTCAGAAAGTTTGAATCTGATGGGAAGAACTTTGTCGAAAGGAAACTGTATGATCTGGGCTACCTAACAAAAACAATGCTGGACGTATACTTCGACGAGATTGGCACTATAACAGAAGATCAAAAGGAGTTCAAAGCTGATCTGCTCCAAACACAGAAAACCTTTCAAAAGCAGATCGATGATTCCAACCTCAACATCACATCTCTGCTTACACAAAAGGTGGAGACAGATAAAGAACTTAATGCAATGAAGGAAGAGATCGCTTCCCTACGGGCCCTCATTAACATGATTGTTGATGATGTCGCAAAGGGGGAAGGTATGAAAGGAAAGAAGGCCATAGCTGCAAAGGGGAAAGAAAAGGAGAAGACTACACCACAATCAACCAGCCCACCATCTGCACCAACATCTGCCCAGATCAAAAAGACCACATCTTCAAGCAGATCGAGCCAACCTCAACCACTGAAGAAAAAGAAACGATCTGGATTCAGCTGGTCATCATCTGCCCTTACCAGAACATCAAAATCAAAAGAAGGAGAGACCAACTGGGTCCCAGAGAACTTAAGAGAAGGATGGGAAGGGTTGAGAGATGGATTTATAATGTGCAGATATTTTCTCAAGGAGCCTGCATACAGCGAAGGAACGACCAATGAGGCCTTTAATCTCTACCTTGACATGAATGATGCTAGAGACTTGGTTGAAGGCATAAGAGAAGCAGCTGCAAAGGCTAAAATCCAGATCACTGCCCCAGAAAGGGAATACAAAACATGCCCAACCATTCCAGGGACTGATCTGCCTGACAAGACCTTCCTACTCACCTATATAAACCAGCTCGCGGAGAACAGAGGGTACAAAGTTGACGCAGAAGACCCTGATTACATAAGGATAAGATAAGGTGTTTATGAATGTGTGCAGCTGATCTCGGATGAGACAAGGGCAAAAATGAAAAGACAGCAAGAAGAAAGAAGGAAGAGCAGATAGATAATCTTTTCTCATATCTCTTCGGTCTGTAATTCTTATTTTTTCTTTGATGAACTGTAAAGTGATCATATCTCATCTATTGAAGTTCATTTGAAGTTTCTGATGACAACCCCTAATTGTCCAGAACATATATAAACTGTCTTAAATCGTTATAACCTAAATAACGAACAATCATCTATCTGGTCATCAAACAAGATCACTCTTAAGAGTTGCTAGGACATTATTGTAAAGTGTGGTTTCGACATCATCAAAAAGGGGGAAATTGTTGGGAACCCTAATATATTTAGTTTTGATGATGGTCTTTCGAAACACACTTAGCTGTTTTAGAGTTTCAAATGTTCTACGTGTAAAACAGATCACTAAATATAAAGTATATTATGCTATAGAACAGATTAGGAGATGACTTGATATGTAAAGGATATAGTCCTATAAAAGTCAATCTCAACTTAGTATAGGATGAAGGTCAATATTTCATACCAAAAGGAGTCGATCTGCTGTAACAGACAGCGACCAGATCGATGACCATATCAATGTTTGCAGCGAGGCACCAGATCGATTGAGTCATCAATCTACCAGCTGACATCATCCTACACATCATATACTCTTGCCACGTCAAGACTGAAGCCTATCCGACAGGGATTGGAAAGAGAATCTTCGATAGATCTTAAAGAAGGAAAGAGATCGTTAGGAATCAACTTTCCATATCTTGAGGATTGAGTCAACACACCCTACATTGCAAGAAGAGATATGATGGACATCATTGATTGGCAATATTTCGTCAATCTCACGTCAATCAACAAACGGCTAGAATTTTCAATTCAATGCCTATATAAGATTGAAGTTCAAAATCTGGAAAGATACAAGACATACGCGCGCTATACTGAATATACTTCCAAGCTATCTTCACTAATCCAGACTAAGAGCTTCAAGAACTGTGATTCTAAATCACACCAACCTATCTCGATTGAAGTCTGTCTTGTCGAGAGGAAGCAGATCATCTTGCTAGCTAGTAAGTTTCTAGTGGTAACGTAGAGGTAATCTGTTGTAAAGGGACACGACCCTTACTTCGTGCATAAGTATCATTCTAGTTGTGATAGATACTTGTGACTCGTTCTCCACGAGTATAAAGAAGCAGAGTATCCTAGTAGTGGATAATCTGGTCTAGTTTGGACCAGATCGTGGACGTAGGGATTTCTCGAACCACGTTAAACAACTGTGTGCTTTACTTTCCTGCATCTTTATTTTCAGTTGTTTATTATTCTAACATTCTGCACTATCATATAATTCTGCATCTCAATCAACCTACTTAACAATCTGGATTATTCCTATGGTTTTCTAAACAAGAGCAATCATTAATCCACCATTATTCCGCACTCACTCAACACTCAGAAAGTAATAAGATCACTCTTATTATTAGCTAAGTGTTTTCACTAAGAGAGTAATCTGTTTGGACTAAAACTGCTATCGATCTGCACATCGATTTGTCTAGTCATCTACCGAGCAATTTCTTATACAGAATAGCTTGAACT
>JAPKLX010002451.1:0-13132 GCA_026898415.1 Leonotis leonurus | reverse complement strand
TCCTGTTATTTCCATTTCTTTTCCGGTTCTTCCTTCAATTCACAGTCTCGCTCCGATTGATCTGTCCTTTGGAAATTGGGGCTGTGACATACAAAGTCACCTACTATATAACAGTAGACTTTTAAGAGTTGAATTTCTAACTCTCATTTCACCAATAAACAAGCATAAGTCTTAATCTATCAAAATATTTAACGTAGATTAAGAAAAAAGACCAAGGAGAACACAATTACTTGCTGCCATTGTCATCCACGACGGAGAAGCAGTAGTGACCTACCATTGTATTTTGACTGGGAGATAAATACGAGGAGGAAATATTATGTAGAAAATTAAGGGATTTTACCCAAATTGTATTCCTAAATCAAATTAAGATAAAAATGAAATTAATTCAAATAGTAAGCTACTAAAATCGAGGAAAGAACACAATAATTCCTCCTTCTCGTTTCGGTTCGTAAGTAGGGATTGAGAAGAGAAGAAAGAGATTGACCCGTGACAAGAGGTGGTGGTGATGCCGGAAGGAGCGCGCCGGAGGAAGAAGAATGAAGAAAGAAAGAGGTGCATCGGTTGATTTCTTCGTAGAAGAAGAAGGAAATAAAAGAAAAAGGTGGGGGAGGTGAGAGTGAGGGAAGCAGAAGTGTTTTGGGGTGCGGGGGGATTCTGGGAAATAATAAGTAAAAGAAAAAGGAAAATAGAAAATTAAAAGTAAATAAAACAAAAGAAAAGAATAAAAGAAATGAGAAATAAAATAAGAGAAGAGAGTTGGGAGGGTGGGGAAGTGACGTTGGGATGGGGGAAGAGTTACTGGAAAGAAATAAAAGAGAAGAAGAAGGAAAGAAAAGAAAACCAAATAAGGGAATAGATATATTAAGTTATGGGCCGGGTATTAGGTTGGGCCATTAATCCTTTGGACGGAGAATGAATGTATTGGACCAAATAAATTATTAATGTGTCTTAATTATATTAAATAATTGGGCCTGAATAATTAACATGATCTGATATTTAATTAATACTTGAGTCTATACTTTATTTAATGCGATGATTTAATTTAATTAATCATGGTTATAAAATCTGAATAATTATTTGCTATTATTAATTAATTTATAATAATTATTAATAAAAAGATCAAGAATTGAATCACAATGAAAATAAGGATTAAAAGTGAGAAATTAATATTTAATTCTCAAATCATTATTTAAGATTTAATTGTCTCGTTTTTAACGAGTAATGATAGTTTTAATTTAGTAAATGCTATATAACGAGCTAAGTTTTTTGAGTAAAATTCAAGTTTCGTTTCTAGAAAATAGAAAGGATATGAAACTCTAAAAGCTACTCCCTCCGTCCACAATTGATCTTCCCACATTGACCCGACACGGGTTTTAAGAAATTATGTTGACTTAATTGATAAAAGGTAAAATGTATTGAATGTTGTATAGTTAGTGGAGAATGGGGTCCACTTTATTGATGATGTGTAAAGTGTATAGAGTAGTGAGTGGAATAAGGGGCCCACATTAATGATTATATATTGAATAGTGTAGTTAGTGGAGAATGGGGCCCACATTATTGATGATGTGTTGAGTTGTGAGTGGAGTAAAGAGTTGCCAAAAATAGAAAGGAAGTGGGAAGAAACTTGGTGGACGGACCAATAAAGAAACTTGGGAAGAAAGATCGTGGACGGAGGGAGTAATAATTAGCTTTTAAATAGAGATATATTTATTTAGATTCTATGATTTCTAAATAGTACGTATATTATGAAGGTCAAGTACAATGTGTAAGTCAAGTTGAATGCGAGGATTAGCACTGCTTTCCTAAACTCAAAGGAGGTTTAATCGATGGATTTATTTCGAGATGTGGGTTTATTTTTCTCAAAATTATGTTTGAATTATATAAGCTTTGATATTGCAAAATGAAATGTTATCCATGTCATGTTTTAATGTACATTCAACTAAGTTTAATGCTCTGAAGTTAATCGATCGAGGTTTTCAGCTTTACCTAACACGTTAGTCGAAAACTGTGTACACGAATGGTTAGTAGTGCAATGGGTTGATCTCCATTGTGTGCTGTCGTAACGTTAATGAGATTCTATGGGTTTCGACCCGAAATCCAAATGCAGAAATGAATTTTCTGGGTTTCGACCCAAAATCTAAATGCGCAAATAGACTATCTGGGTTTCAACTTGAAGTCTGGATGTAAATGGGCTTGACAGTGGCAAGAGGTCCGGGGTCAAAGTAAGAGTAACTTTAAAACGTACATAAATGCGCAAATGAACGAAAATGATAAATGCTTTAACATGAATGGATAAAAAGTTTTAGATTTTATAAAACTGCTTATAAAATGCATAGCCCACTGAGTATACTAGTACTCAGCCCACAAATTATTTTCAAATATTTTCAGGTTAAGTGTCGGTGGTGACCGGTTGAGCTGAGGCGTTGTTGTTGTCATCTGATTGCTTTTATTAATTGCTTCTGATATGATATTCTCTTTTGTCAAGTATAGTTCGTATGTTGATTTATGTTATTCTATTCGATAGAATTGGGATTATAAACCTCAATTTTTGACATTGAATAGATTTTTGCATCGATTTGAATTGCGAGTCTTCTCGTTTATCTATCAATGGTTATGTTTGAAGTATTATTAAGGATCATTTCTAAGACAAACATGTCCCCCCCTTCTTCTCTGCTTCTTAAATCCCACCCCTAGTCGCACCCCGACTTACGGGCCTTCCCTCGGGAATTGAGGCGTGACATATAATTCATACATTTCATACTATTTTTAACATTAAATGTAATGCCCCGTCTTTTAATTATCAAAGTGAACGATATTTGAACGCGTTTGTTATTTATATATTGAACGTTGTAGTTAATTAATGAGAATTTAATCTAGTGAAGAAGAATTTTGGTTTAAGATGACAAGTATTTATCGATTTTTGATTAATATCTTGATAGATATTGATATTAAGGATATGTGTATACTTTGGAAATATATAAGTGTAGGGATATGTTATATATATGTATCTTGACAATTTAAATGGTATGCATAGGTTGCATACACAATAATTATGTGGTATAAATTTTATCTAGGTATCTATATATATAACATACTATACGCTTGATTTATATATATATATATATATAATGCTGAAAATTGTACATAAAATAAGAGGACCACACACATAGGTATATATTTATACATTTAGTATAACCTACAAAGTTTACGTTGGGAGAAGGAAAAGAATTTGCACTCAAGTATAAAGTACATGCATGTATATATTTAGTAAGTAAGGGAAGCTAAGAATGTAAAACACTTACAAGTAGAACCAAAACCATAAATATCTATATCTCTAAACAGAAGAAAGAAGGAAATCTTTCCATATATGTAAGAGGTGATGACTATACTACAAACATTGGGAAAGAAATGTTAAAGGAGAATAAGCAGCCATGCTGCTGCAGAGAAGAAAAGAAACAGAACAGCAGGCTGCAGTCTTCGGTTGAGTGAAGGAAGGTGGAGACTTTCACCCATGCTCCTTCCATGACCTACAAGTAATAGAGTGAAGGCTATTAATCAAACTACTCTAAATCTTAAGCATTAAGATAGAGAATACAACTACAAAAACATCTATATAAAGGGGTAAGGGGCTGCCCTTTTAACCGTGTATCACATAAACAACAACACAGTTTTTATCAGTGCATAGGGGTGATCATTTCAAGAAGAAGGAGTTAAAGGCAAAGGTAATACCCTCCACCCTTAAACCTTCTTTTATAACAAAGAAATCATAATCTTTAAGACAGAAACCTCTGCTTTTAAACTTTGAAGTTAACACTGGAACTTAATTAAAAACATAGACATACTGTGAAATTGAGGTATTCAGATCTCATACTTTCAGTTTTAACCTTTTAAGTGTAAGTTCAAAGCATCTTCTTTACTAAAAGAGATTTCAGAAACAAAGAAAACAAGCTATACTCTCTTATATATCTTAACTTCAGAACTCATGTTAAACTTAGAAATAACATAGCAACATATAAGATTCAGTACTAAGTTTAAGAGCTGAGGAATAATCTAAGTTAAGATCTAGAAAAACTTCAAACTGAAGAAACACAAATTAGATAGATGCTTAGAACCCTAGAAATTATTATCCAGAACATAGAAACTACAAATCTGAAACCTTACTAACATAGAATCATGTAGCAATCAAAACTAAGAATTCAAAAAAAAAAAAACAATAAACTAAAGAGCAGACTTAGCTATATGAATTCTCTTGACAAACAGAATAGCCCTGACCATAATCAAGCTGCAAGGCATCACTAAGGACTGAACTACCTTAGAATACCCCACCCACAACCAACCTCAGCACCTTGAACCCAGTAAGCTCCAGATATCAGGCCATCATCTCAGAAAGGGACAACATACAACAAGTCAGTTAAGAATGTGAAATCAAAGTGAAAGATTTTCCAAATTTTACCAGAAAATTTTCAAGAACGTAATAGTGAAATAAGCCAGCAAGGAATTGATATCAGATTCTGAAAATTTATCATTAACACACAAGACTGGAATCTGAAGCCCTAAATATACTTCCTTAAGATCTGGAATTAAACGAAAAGAAAGGGCAGCAGAATTTATTGCTGCATGTATTTTTCCTAACAAGAACAAAATCTACAGAATACCCACCACAACCAAACTCAAACATATCAAATTTCAGCCAAGCAATATAACTCAAACCATTCCCTCATTAGAAAATAAGATACAACCTGAATTGAAACATGCAATTAAAATAAAAATCTACAAAGATGTAAGGGAGAAAAGAAAGGTTTTACAGCGAGGAGAGGACACAAGGGCGGCGACGCGCTGACGCGCCTCTGGGAGGAAAACCAATTGAAAATTTTGCTTTCAAGTAAGAGATAGGAGTTAGGAACTGAAATCTAACAGGTTGAAACAAAAGAAACCAGAGTCAATTTGAAATTTAGACATGCAAGAGAGAGAGATGAGAAACTTACCAAGTAAAGAGAAGAGGCAGAGAGCGAGAAAGGGAGAGTAGAAGGAGAGAGGGAGATATCAACGAGAGAGATAGAGACAGAAGGTGAGAAACAGAGAGTATAGAGACTGAGAGAGATGGGAGAAAGAGGAGTGTATTATATCTGTAGAAGGAAGAACGAGAATGAATTAGGGTAAAGTTAGGGTTAGACTAAATTAGAAGTATCTAGAGTATGGGCCAGGTCATGGGCCGGTTACTGGGCCGGGTTGGCCAATTATTGGGCCAAGATATGATAAATGCTATGGGCTTTTAGTTGAGGGAAGTGAATTAAGACATTGGGCCGAGTTTTGGGCTGGATAAATAATCAAACAGGCCCAGATCAAAAAAGAGGTATCTGGGCTTGAGTAAAAGATTCATGGGCCGAAAATTTGTGAATTGGGCTAGAGTTAATTATTGATATAAAATGCAAATGGGTTGAAATTTATTTAATGAACTAGTTTAACATTGTAATAAGTTAAGACTTAATTAAATTGGGTTTATTATTTTAATTAAGATTGATCTAAATCAATTAGTAATACTAATAATGGAAAAAGGGATAGTAATGTATATATACATTAAGTATTAATATTTAGAGCATATAATTTAAACAATTAAAGCCTAAGTATTACATCAAGAAAAATCCAATTTATTTAGTAATTGGGTTCTAAAGTAAGAGAATTAATATCTCTAATTATATTAAGGATTTATTTAAGAAATTAATATTTTAAGGTTACTTAAAGGGTTAAATAATTAGAACTTACAATATTATTTGAATAATTAATTATCGAGAATTAATTATTTCATTAAGTGTTAATACACTTATTGCACTTAAAGGCAATTACCGTGATAATTAAATCGAGGATTCAACACCTTAGAGAGAATATTGATCCGAGGTATCAATATCTCAATTAACGGGTCGAAACAAGAACCGAGAATAATATACTCTTACAATTAAATGTTTCGAATGCATTTAGGGCATTTTAACTTATACGAGATTTTCTAAAGGTTCTTATGAGAGATCTACCTCGCGTTTCGATACCAAAGCAAGTGCGAACCGAAGCTATCTAAGTAGGCTTTCTATTACAAAGAAATTATGTGTGCACGTATGCTATTATGTTGATATTTCAAAAAGGTTTTCAAATGAGAACTTATGTTTTAAAGTATTGTATTGCCGAAATGATTTATATTTTGTATGATGTCTATCTTGTTATCATTTAATCGAATTCGGGTTCCAGTGAGTAAGTAACCCCGCTCGAACTAGTGTACACAAAGAACTGTGAGTCGACGAAGGTGTTGACCGGTCAGGTGTCCGTAGAAGGTGGCCAACTTCACGGTACACGTAGAAAACAGATATGGTAGAATACTAAAGATCTTAGACAGCTGTCGAACTATAAGTTTCACAAAAAGGATTTAGTGAACGTAGGTGCTTTTAAAGATCAAATCTCTATGTTTCACTCTTTACTGCAATGACAATTATATATGTATGTATGAGATTTCGGCATGTGCCTACTGAGTACGTTTGTACTCAGCCCTGCATGTATTTTTAAATGTGCAGGTTGAGATGTGATGAATGGAGGTGTTATGACGGGCTTGTCGGTCTTTTGTGTAGTCGAACTTTTGGGGGTTTACGTGTCTTCATACGCGTAGATTTATGTAGATCCTTTTCCGCTGCAAGAGGTTTCATAAACTTTTGTTTGACGTAGGTGTTAATTCAGAATTTAACTCCTTGTTATGTACTGAAACTCAGTTATCAGAATATCTTTTTGTTTCAGTTAAAGTTCACAGTTTCCTTTTATCCTTTATTTAATTGTTTTATTGTCGCGTATCCGGACTTCGCCACAAGGGCGGAGATCGGGGCGTGACATTAAATTTAAGTAAAATAGTATTATATGATAATGCACATTCGAAATGACTATAATTTAAATATTATTGTGTTAGTGAATATTATTTATCTTTTACAATTTTATTTGATTATTTTATATAATTATAAATAATAAAAGAAATAAAGTCTACATCATTTCTCACCTGTTAGAGAGATCCAAGCAATTTACAAATTGAAACAAGATCCAAAGTTGATGTATTTTGTATCCAAGTTCTTTTACAAGTTGATATTTTGAAAATGGTATGACCCTATATTATATATCAAGGCCCATATATTGGCAGGCCCCTTAACTAGTTCAAGATATTTAAACTAAGGTCCATGTGAGGTTGCAACTCTCCCATAGTTTAGAACTATTTCTTCACATCAATAATGTAACATATTGTGTAAAAAATAATGAAATTTTGATAAAAATTTATTAATTTTCACTTTATAATAATAATTTATTTATTAAAATATAGTTTAATATTTATTTTATATAAAATAATTTTAAAAAAAAATTATAATAATTTGTATGTTTTTATAGATTATGTAATATTGTCACATTAGTCACGAATACGTTAAGTTATGAAGTTATGTTCGCAGTAGTGATAAGAGAGCATTCATTTTCAATAGTCGTGCTTGTTAAAAGCAATCGATCAAAAGATGCATTATAGTTATGAAAGGGGGAAACACAAATAATAGTATATGCTTACTGCATTTGTTTTCTATTTTACTTATCTTAAAAAATTTCAAATCATATATACACACTTTATTTGTGCTTTAATTTTTCACCAATCACTTTTAATTATTATTTTTAATGTGTTAATTATATCTCAATAAGAAAATGAGACAAATAAAACAGAATACCAAAAAATATAAAGTGTGCAGTGTGCTATATTAAAATCATGGAAAAGTTTCCCAAATAAATCAAGGAAGGAAAGTAAACTATTGCTAGATAACAAACAAAAATGCTTTCTTTGAGAGGTTTTTGTCAAAACAATTTTACATTCTTTGCAACATTCATTCATTTGCTTTTTATCATATTCATCATACCACATTTTTGTTTTATATAGACTTGATAAATTTTGTAATTATTTATATAAGTGAGTTGAATGAATATTTATGAGAATATATAAATTTGGACCACTGAGTGGTCTGCCATATCTTACACGTCCTAGATTGGAAGAGCTTAGGCTGCAATAAAAAATCATCCAAAAGAGTAAATTGTTTAGTAGGTTTTTAGTTATGTTTTTGTGTGTCGTCGTCTCGTGTTCTTTATGTTTTTTCTTTTATTTCGTGTCATTTTAGTTCTCGTTTTATGCCGGTTCTTTTGTTCTATGATTTGGATGCAGGAGTTGAAAAGGAGATGGAATTGAGTTAGAAAGGAGATGTGGCGAAACCGTGTGAAAGAGATGAGGAGTTTAGACGAGGAGAGACGAGGACGTTAAGATGATGAAGAGAAGAGATGCTGCCACAGAAGACCAGAGACCGTTGGCACCCCAGCGCCCGTTGGGGTGTCTTTTCTGAAAACTTCAGAGAGCAGGGCCCAGCGGCCGCTGGCCCTACATTGCAAAAGGCGTCAGAGTCTCAAAGCCAGCGACCGCTGGCTACCCAGCAGCCGCTGGCCTGCAGTTTCCAGACAACTTACTCTATTTCCTAGCGTGGATTTTGGGCGAAAAACAGATAGTTTTAGTTGGAGAATAGTGAGAAAACACTTTTTACTTATTGCTTTCATTAGATAGAGTAGATTCTCAAGAGATTGAAGAATCATTCTACTCCTTGCTTTTGGATTCTAGTAAGTTTATCCTTATGAATATTTCTATGGTTTTAGTTTTCCATATGATTGGCTAAATACTTTTCTAGGGTTTAATTGTCTTGATCTGTGGTTTAATGCTTTGATTTGTTCTTGTATGGTTGTTTGATTTGTGCTTCATGAGTCTTATATGATTGATCACCATATGAACTCCAGATATATAGTGGATTGCAATGAATTATTCTATATCTCTTTTTGTAATTGAACAACCAACCCTATTAATCGGAAACGTAAAATAGAAAATCGTGTTTTGAATTGGAAAGTTCTTAAGTGTGATCTATACATGTGAGTGCTAGATACGGATTAGCTTTAAGAACACGCAGGTGTTTAGTTAATCAACTTAGGAATAATCCGATTAGAAATAGGGTTTGATCAAAGAAGCATTGAACTTTAGGTTTCAGATAATTATTACCCTAGATTTTCTTTATATTGTTATCTAGTTTAATTTCCTCGTTAACTTAGCATAATTCCATCTTAAATTGACCTAGAGTGTTTTAGGATATTTTTTTATATCATTTTATAGTATTGTAGCACTTTTACTCAGTGCTCTGCATAGTCTTCCGTTGAGATACGACATTCGGGTCGACTTAAATATAGTAACTGAAAGTATATCAGCTGGAAACATTCCTCGTGCCCGATACTGATTCTCTAGTAGGACAGTGGGTCTGGACTTAACAACGTCACGTACTTCAGTTTAGCACACGTTTTAGGTCGAACATAAATACAAATTGGAATGATAATGATAGAAGTGGGTAGTGTGTTGGTGACCCAATGCACATGGCTCTTTGGATTTAAGCTTCATCCCCATGTGCTCTTTTTTATAAGAGACTTTCAAAAATAAAACTATATTTTAGTAAATCATAATTTTGTTCTCTACCGAATTTACATCCTACCCAACCTTTTCTTTGTTAGTTTGTCGGATTTCAATTTTAAAATGGTTACCGCTTGCCTAAATAGTAAAATTAATACTTTTTTCGGTGGCTCCGGTAAAATCGATCACAAGAGATTTGATAAAGAGACTAAACAAATAAAGTGTTATATTTAACAAAATGTAAGTTGTGTACTTTTAAGGTAAAAAAAAAAGGGAAAATAGACACTTTTACATCGAATATAACTTTCAGTGCGACTGTATACTGAAGTCATTCAGTTTAAGTTGATATTTCTTCAGATTTTGAGGTCATTCAGTGTTCGTGTCATTTTGTATTGATAACATGTGAAAACTAAACTTTCTAACATATGAGTTCGTATAAAACAAGATTAAGCCTGAACTTGACGTTGTGGACTTAGATCATCTTAATTTAGGAGAGATTTTAGAGTTAAATCAAAACACTTATAAATATTTTCTAACAATATACTAAATATTTAAAAAAGTTATTAATTATGATTTATTATATTAGAAAATATATATTTTAAAAAATATTAATTAAAATGATAAATTTAGTAAGTTAACATAAAATATGAGATACAAAAATAAGACACCTATATATTACTCTCCTCCCTAATTCAAAATAAATAAATAAAAGAGCAGCATGGTAAAAATAATTTTTATATTATGAATTCAAACAAAATTTGGAACTTTTGAAGGCCTAATGTAGTACAAGTAATAGTAGGAGAAATATATATTTGAAAGACAATTGAAATAGTAAATATTGGTCGATGGCTGTCTATTTATTCAAATAATCGCATATTGTGGATTAAAGAAAAAGAAAAAATGAGTTTTAATGTTGGTGAGTTTTAAATAAAATTGAGCTTTAGAATTGAAAATAAAATGCATCAACTGCCATCTATTTGACACTTTCCATAAATTGACAAACAAATTGAATCGAATTTGGTATCAAAATAATTCTTAAACCATCAAAACGATTGTTATTTCTGGCAAATGCAAAAAGCAAAATCAAACTCAAACCAAATCAAATCCACATAATTTACAATATAAAAAAATTATTTAGCGTGTTAGTTTAGCGGTAGGAAGTTAATGTTCGAATTAGTAGATATCAGTATCGAGTCTTTCATGGCGTGACTTTTAATTTGAATTTAATATAATGCATTATTTTTAAAAGACATGATATTGATGCCAACTGAAATTTAATTTAGTTAGCTAAATTTCAAATTTTCTTCAAATTCAATTTGTGAGAAAAATAATAAATATTAAATTTGGTATATTTTTATTTCCAATTTTAAAAATCATGTCCTAAAACCGAGAAATGTTGACATTTTCTAAATTTATGGCAACGATCCCTAATAAAAAGGAATAAAAATGTAATGATAAAATAATAGTTGAGTTTCAGTATCATTCTATGTATGATGAGTGTGATTATTGTTGGTGATTGGTAGTGATTAAATCAACTTTTTTATTTTAATTTTGACTTCTCTTATTTTGTCATTCAATAAAATCACAAATTGTTGTAGATTTTTAACATCAAAATTTAAAGTTTAATTTTTATTTTCTTTCATTATTAGTGTATTTTTTATAAATTATAGAAATTCACTATTTATAATATTATAAATAGTAGATTGAATTAGGTTTTAAAAAGTATTAATGTATTCATATATTTTAATATATTTTTATGTAGTAGTATGAAAAATAACTCTTTATAATATAAAAAATAAATTAAATTAGGTAAAAAATATTAATATATTTCTGACTTTTAATGTGTTTATATGAACTATAAACATCGACCTTTTCTAATATAATAAATAAATTTAATGAGATAAAAAAAAACTATTGATGTATTCATAAGTTTTAATATGTTTTTATAAGTTAAAAAATTGATTATTTATAATATAAGGAATGAATTTAATTAAGTAAAAAAAATAAGTTACAGTTATAAATCGACAATTCATAGATTCAATAGGGAGGAACTACAACTGATTAAGCACATCTAGTCAGTTGTGATAACATGCCACATAGCTTTTAGTTTATTAACGGAGTTGTAGAGAATAGTTATAAATAGAGGGAAAAGTTATATATTTGGTATCGATATATTCTTACTCTCATGAGTTATATTTGAAATTACTTAACTTGTGAAATTATTCAACATGTGTGAGTCAAATTGATAAACAAGTAATAAACTCACACCAACACACAAACATGAATTGGTAATTCAGTTCGATGCAAACACATCTAAGACTAAGAACTATTAATAGAAGAGAACAATACACTATACAGAGTTTCAGAGATATAAGAAAATAGACAAAACTATATCAATTTTCTTCTCACTCATCTACACTCTCATAAGCAAACTTGAAATTGAGACCACACTACCCGTTACCTAACCAAGTTAACAATTCAGGAGAGTGAAAGTTACTTCTCTCACAAAGGTTCTCACATACAAACCCAGTATAAATGTAAACAAATATTTTTTTTTATTGCACACTCTATAAATCATAAACTCAAGAAATTAATGAAGACTCTCAATGGTTGACAATTCACTTGATTGTCTTAAATGTGGCAGCGCTCTTTCATACATATTGTTGTGTAAACCCTAGATATATATGATACTGTTCATTTACTTATGTAGAGATATACACATATCGTCTCTAAGGAAAGAATATACATAGAGATATACATAAATCTCGATTTCCTTGTAATAATAGCTTATCACCATTTGTTACATCTTGACAAGTCTATCCATGCAAAATCACGTCTCGCTTTCTCTGTAGAACGAATAGACAATTATAATATGCATATTTCGTTAGATAATACATAAACCACCAATTACTTAGTGTATCATCATACATTCACAATATTCATTTCATAACTTCTTTGACGTCTTGAGGATGCCATTGTTGTTTCGGAATATACTTTCATTTTGTGATTTGATGTGTGATATGTGAGCACCATAACATCCGAATTTTTAGAACATTAACGGAATTGTCTTCTACAAAGTTACAATTCATTTTTGAATCATCGAGTGCGGTTATGACTTTTGAAATTGACAATTATAATTCAATTTCAGCGAATATGATTCTTCTGAACACCTCTACATAATATGACGGAGTTATTTGATGGGTTCATAATTAAACGGACGAACCGGTTTGATTCCATTTTAAAATACAGAATCCAACACAGTGAAAAGAATTTCAACCGTCCTCCAATATAAAAAGAAAATGACATCCAACCATCTGAACCAATAACAGAAAGTGTTCCATTCCACCCTACCACCCCCAATTTAAGAAAAATTACTTTGAAATTAAAAAAAGAACAAATTAGCAAAAATACCCACTTTTCATAAAACTTTATTCTTTCTACCCATTTTTATAAAAGTCATCATCCTATACCCATTTTAGTAAATGTCCTTAAATAAAGTAGGAGAGAGAATAATGTTGACTTATTTATTAAAAACAAATTTTAACTTTTTAAAATAATTAAAAATTCAAAAATTCACCTTATTAAATTTGAGGTTGTTTGGAAGCATTGAATGTTTGAAACCAACAAACTTTAAATGATATACAA
>JAPKLX010001956.1:0-16354 GCA_026898415.1 Leonotis leonurus | reverse complement strand
CCCCCCCCCTACACCAAACCTTGCTCTTTCGGGACCAACAAGTGGTATCAGAGCAGTGGTTCAAACTGACCATTGTTTTGTTTCACAAGGTTAATACCTGCGTGGTCTACTTGAATAAGATCTAGAAAATCTTTTTCATCATCTGCATCCTATCTGTCATTATGGAATCATCTGTTATCAGGGCATGCGAAGAATTCTCCATCCAAGGTTACAGAGAGTGGAGTTTCAGAATCAAGATGTGTCTCAAAGCTCATCACTGCTTGATGTGGAAAGTAATTGAGGAAGGACCTCTAGCCATTACTGAAGAAACTACTCGCATTACTGAGACAGGAGCAGTTAAAGAAACTGTACTAAAAGATCCCAGAAAGTACACCTCAGAAGAAAGAAGAGAAGCAAATCTAGATGATTTTGCTAAAGGAGTTATTTCTAGTACTGTAAAAGGAGTCCATCTGGCTAAGATCCAAGATCTTGATACAGCCAAAGAAATGTGGGAGGCTTTGAGAGATCTCAGTCTAGGATCTGAAGCAATGATCGAGAACAAGCTATCTCTAGCATGTAACAAGTTCGATGAATTCAAGATGAAACCTGGAGAAACCATTGAACAAATGAAGAACAGGTTCATTGAAGTATCTGCCTTCAAAAAGAATAAATACACACAGAGAGAGAAGAATCTCAAGATTCTTAGAGCTCTACCACCGAGCTGGGAAATTTATTCAGCTATGCAACCTCTACGTGCTGATTTTAATGATCTATCTGTAGAAGCACTTTTTGATCATCTAGCTGTCCATGAATGTGACATCAGAAGGATTCACGGACCAGACTACTCCTCCAGCAAGAAGAGTGAGAACAGCTCAAAGAAGGAGAAAGACACTGCCTTCAAAGCGAAGTGCAAAACAGATGAATCAGCATCATCTGCTACACCAGCAGAAGGAGGATATGATAAGTTACTCAAAGAATTCTCAATGATTGCAAAGAGAATGGACAAGATGGAAGTCAGATCAAGAAAGTATCGTAGGTTCTACAAAGACAACAAGAGTAGATACCAAAAGAACAAAGAAGCAGAACGATCTGATGACAAAACAGAAAGTAGAGGTAATGGTAAAACCACTAATCCTAATGACTATACGTGTTATGGTTGTGGGAGAACAGGTCACTTTAAAACCGATTGCCCAGACTTATCTAAAAGTCAAAGAGAAGAACTACGAGCAAAAAGAGACAGAAAACTAAAAGCTCAACGTAAAGCCATGATAGCAGAAGAAGAAGAAGATTATAGCTCAAGTCATCTATCTGATAGTTCAACAGAAGATGATGAAGCATTCTTTGCCAAAGAAGAAGAAGACTGGGATGAATGCTTTGCAGGACTAGACAACGGTCTAGATGATGTTGAGGTACAATCCTGCAACTCTAACTCTTCAAATAATACTGATCTGGAACAGGAAATAGAAGATCAAGATGAATACTCTTGGAATGAAGTCAATGACATGTTCAAAAGCTACTCGAGCATCAAGAGATTATTCAAAGAAGTAGTTGAAGAGAATGAAAGGATGAAGAAGATAGAACAGATACTGAATACTGCTAATACACAGTTCGCTGTTCAAATTGCTGATCTGGAAGAACAGATTAAAGGAAAAGACAATGAGATTCATTCGCTAAATTCTAAGGTCAAAGATCTCATTACAAGAAACAATGTTGCTGAAGAGAAGATAAAGAAAGGGAAGGAAATGATATACAAGAGTGATGAACGTGCCAAGCTGTTAATCAACATTCAACAACAGGGTACATCTGGATTAGGATATCCAGGTCACTCAGAGAAATCCTCTAGCACTATGAAATTTGTACCAGAAAGGAAACAGATTCCAGATCAGGTGATAAATCTTAAGAACAAGAAAGATCAACCACAGAAGATGATGATGAAACAGACAGTATCATCAAACAAAAGAACAACCAGCAGGTTACACAGAAATAGAAAGAGTTCACAAAATGAATGTCAACAGGACATTACTCAACAAGAATGTCAACAGGACAGCTCCAACTAATAAAAGATTGAAGAAAGATGGAATAGAAAGATATCATCCATCTATATTTCATTCTGTATCAAAAGTTGATAATGATGGAAATATTATTACTTGTTATATTGCTGTGCCCAACCCAAAAATGTTCTGGATTCGAAAGGGAACATTTGCTAATAACCAAGCACCCAAATATTGAAGGGTAGCTAAGGGTATTTAATTGCAGGATCAGAAGACTGCAAGAAGGTACAAGGTAGCAAAAGGAGCAATCTGGATCATAGATAGTGGCTGTTCAAAACACATGACATGTGACAAGAACCTACTATCAGACTACATAGAGAAACCAGGACCTCATGTCCCTTTTGGATGTAATTCAAAAGGATATACCAGAGGATATGGAAACATAAAAGTAGGCAAGACCACCATATCAAACGTATCATATGTTGAAGGACTTAGCCACAATCTATTCTCTGTAAGTCAGTTCTGTGCCAATGGTAATCAAATTGTTTTTGATGCTAACAATTGTTTGGTTAAGAACAAGGAAGGAGATGAGATACTCCTTACCGGGAAATTGCAGGATAGATTATACATTGTGCAATGGGACAACCAGATTGAGACATGTCTGGTCACTAAGACAGTTTCAGAAACTAGTTGGTTGTGGCATAAAAGATTGAGCCATCTCAATTTCAAGTCAATCAATAAGATTGCACGAGAGAAACTAGTTGAAGGACTACCAGATCAAATATATGACAAGAATCACATCTGTGAAGCATGTCAAGCTGGAAAACAAACCAGATCATCATTTTCCAGCAAATCTGCTCAGTCCTCTACCAGAGTCTTAGAGTTACTACATTTAGACTTATTTGGTCCAGTTAAGCCATTAAGTATAAATGGTAGAAAATACACTCTGGTAATCATTGATGATTATTCAAGATTCACATGGGTAATCTTCTTATATAAGAAGAAAGAAACATTGGAAAAGCTGCCAAACTTTCTGTCACAGCCCAATTTCTTAACCCTATCTTAGCCAAGAGATTAGGCCATGACTTAACTAACTTGGAAGAAACTCAAGCAATTGATGTTTAAACACAAAGGAACTCAAAATGACTTTCGCGAAAAACAGGGCAGGACTGACACCTCAACTTCGGAAGCTCATAACTTTCTCATATGAACTCCGAATTAAGATCCGAAAGAACCGTTAGAAAGGTATCGAAAAGATCTTTCAAATGACACCAATATCAGAAAATTCGGACAAGTGAAACGTGCAGAAATGGGAAAAACAGAGGCTGCCCTGTTTCTAGAAATTTTCATGTATTCACAATTGATGAACTTTGAGTTCCCAAACTACCAACGATCATCTCAAACAACCATGAAAGAGACGCAGAACACGTTAACTCACAAAGAAAAGTACCACAATGAGTAACAAAGGCTAACATAATATCATGGTACCAAACGACCAAGTGACGACAAACAAAGGTTCGTAACGGGAACATATCAATATGAATCTCACGGATTAATCAAACGTATCAACATACTAAGGACAATAAGGTGTCAAGTTTACTCATCAACAAGAGTGGATGATCATAAGTACAACAACACTACTTCAACCACTAAATACATATATGGTCAAAACAAAGGGACAACAAGCCCAAAGCCAGCATTCATCTCCATCTTCATCGCCGCTGCTCAACCTGCAAATGTGAATGAATATGCAAGGCATGAGTACGATGTGTACTCAGTGGGCACGTTGCCAAACTTTTCTTAAAAACATGTTCTTGTGACTTGCAATAACTTTCTTTAAAACTGAAACTTTTCATGCTCAACTGTAACATAAATAAAACATGCTGGTGTCTGCAGACAAAATCTTTCATATACACCATATCTACGCACTTCTTGTGTTGAGAGGTAGGCCTCCCTCTCAAACACTATGACCGGCCGATCCGCTCACCGGCTCACGGTCACATATGTGTACACAAACCCTTACCGGCAGCTCGTCCGGCATAGGGCCGATATCGTAATTCTCTCGTAGATAGGCAATGCAATCATGCTAAAAACATGCAAGTCACATCTTTTCAAAATAACATGCAATAGCAAGTTTCATAAATAACATGCATACTTTAAAAGAATGTGCCCACCTGATTGACTTATGTTATATAAGTCGAAGGCTCGTCTTCTTCTTTCTTGGGATTTGTATCTCTTCTTCTTACTCCACTTGTACCTTAATTATATAAATTTGGAGTAGATTAGAAAGACATTATCTCATATAATCTCTTATCTTAACTTAGATTGCTATCAGTTTACTCTCTTTCGGGTCATTGCATCATTTATCTATTCCATTACGTATCATCTTATAATTACACATACTTATGTATTTTAAGCTTACTTGCATACTTAACTTCATATCTAAGATCTTACTCTTAAGAAGTATGTATTCTTCTTTACACTTAAAATTCTAACTTCCACATACATGTCTCTTTAATTCCAACAAACTCACATTATACTTCATATCATTTCCTCATCACAACTATGGTATTAAATTATCCAATTAACTCCTCTACATATGACTTTGGATCATCCCCTTCTCCAAGCATTTTATGATTCTTTATGAAATGATAATTCTTTCTTCAATCTCTTGATCTATCTATGCTTACTATCATCTAATTAACTCTAATTCAACATCACCTAAGCAAATTACCATCAACATATATATAAACCATGAACTTCATACATTCTTAGATTTTTAGAAATCAAATTCTAGTGTATGAAAAATTCCCAATAAATTATTCTAAGCTTTATTCATGCCATTGAACTCAATTATGATCTCAAATTACACAAATAAAATCAAAATCTTATTGAAAGTTTCTTCCTAATTTTCGGTCACTATGAACATTTAAGATGTTTGAATTTTTGCTCTAATTTCTTTCTCTAATCATATTTATTAGTTCCTAATGACACTTATCCATGCTTAAATCAAACAATTCCATTCAATTTCCACCAATTCAAATTAGGGTTCTTATGGAAGATTTAGGGAAAATCTAATTATTCATCATTTCTAACAATTCTTTGCAAAATCATACTTAGAACATGATGTTCTATTTAATTACTACAACTTATATAAAAATCAACATCATATCTTATGAATTATGAACATAACCTATCATGGATAGATAGACAACCTCTCTTCAAATTCTACAAATTAAAGAGGTAAAGATGATGGAATAATACCTCAAAGGTGATTATCTCTTGAAATTGAGCCTCAAATTTAACTTAGAACTTGAATTATGGAGGAGAAAATTTCTTGTCTATGGAGGAAGTGTGGTGCACGAAAATGAGGGGAAGGAGGAGGTGGAAGATGATGAAATATGATAAGGATGGCTTTCTTATATTTTAAGTATAAGATTTTTTTATTAATTAAATAATTTGATAATTATCCACTTAGCTCTAGGGGCTTCTAGAAGGTCCCACCTCCTCGATTTTCGTGCATCGAGATCTTAATGCTGGATTACTCATCTCGACACAAGGAATCCACCGGTTCAGACCGTTCGCGATTCCGAGTTCAGATGAACGAATTATTCGAGTTTTACCTTACCGAATGAATTTAATTACATAAATTCCTTTCTAAAGCAATATTTTCTAACAAAATCCTCATAATAATCTCTTCTATGTATCTTAGAAAATTGGGCTTAATTTATAAATATTGCTACGGCTGTCGAATTCCCAAATTGAATTCCTGCCGAAAACTAATTAAATTATTATCGAAATTGCAATAATAAATTTTTATTCTTTCTTTTATCTGTTTTCAAGCTTAATGGAATTTCTAATTCCATTTTTCTATGTTATCTAATAGATAAAAAATTTCTCTTCTGAGGGGCATGCGTCGTCTGAGTTTATTCTATCTCAACCCCTTTCTTTTATCTCTAATATGGAATTAATAAATTCCATTTTCTTTCTTAACAAAATATTCATAATTCTTTCTTCTAAATCGTATAATAGATTCTTCAAACTCTTCTTAATCTCATAAAAATATTCTCTTAGGGATGCAATGCCCTAATTAAGCTTTAATTATCATTTAATTACAGCTACAGTATTTCGGGGTACTACACTTTCTCAACAAAATCACCAAGAAAAAGGAAGCTTCTGTTACTACAATCAGAACAGATCGTGGTACAGAATTCCTAAACCAGAAGATTGAGGATTACTGCAACCAGATGGGAATTACACATCAGACATCTGCAGCCAGAACACCTCAACAGAATGGTGTAGTTGAAAGAAGAAACAGATCGTTAAAAGAAGCAGCTCGCACAATGCTAAATGCAACCAGATTACCTAAGAAATTTTGGGCAGAAGCAATCTCTACAGCTTGCTACACACAGAATAGAGCTGTTGTTACCATCAGACATCGAAAGACGCCATACGAAGTGTGGAATAACAGAAAGCCCAGGATACATTACTTCCGTACCTTTGGTTGTTTGTGCTACATCCATAATAATGGGAAATCACAGTTGAAAACCTTTGATAGCAAAGCGGACCCTGGAATATTCTTAGGTTATTCTGATGTTAGTAAAGCTTATAGGGTTTACAACAAGAAGACTCATATTGTGGAGGTAACACCTCATATTGTCTTTGATGAATCATTTGTCATCGACAGAGAATTGAGTGATGATTATACACAAGGCCAGGACAAAGGAAAGAGACCAGAAGGAATTCTGTTAGAAGATATTCTAATCTGGAATACAACAGATGATAATGATATTGATGTTCCATCTAATGCTGAAGCAATTAGCTCAAAGCAAGGGGGAACAGAACACATCATTCTGGACCTTGATAGACCAATAACTCAACCATAAGGTAATCAACCAGAAGAAGGAGATAACAATGAACAAAATCATGATCAACCAGAAGAATCAAGAGATTCAAATGGTTGGAACAATAGTCAAGAAATTGAAGAACCAGATGTTGATAATCCTTTTCAAACATCTCATCCAGAATTTGAGGACCCAACAAATGAACCAGAACCTGAGATATCAGAAGAAGAAATGACTTGCAGGAGAAGATGGATACAAGACAATCACCCTCCTGAACAGATTGTTGGGAACCCAGGTGATAGAGTAAGAACCAGAAGGATGCATGGAGAAAGTGCACTTCTCAGTTGCTACCTATCACGTGTTGAACCCTCTGATACTTATCAATGAGTTCAAAAGAAACCAAGTCTGGTATATGGTAGACAGACCAAAACATCAGGGAGTAATAGGTGTCAAATGGGTATTCAAGAATAAGCGAGATGAAAGTGGAGAGATAGTCAGAAACAAAGCTAGACTTGTTGCAAAAGGATACAATCAACAGGAAGGTATCGATTTTGACGAGACTTTTGCACCAGTCGCCAGATTGGAAGCGATCAGATTATTTCTCGCATATGCAGCATACAAGAGATTCAAAGTATACCAGATGGATGTTAAAAGTGCATTCCTTAATGGCATACTTGAAGAAGAAGTATATGTTGAGCAACCACCTGGTTTTGAAGAAGAGAACCCTGACCAGAGAGTATATAGACTAGCTAAAGCTGTCTCTGGATTGAAACAGGCACCCAGAGCGTGGTATGAAACATTGTCAACATTCCTACTGGAATCAGGCTTCAGAAGAGGTTCTGTTGACAAGACACTGTTTGTCATCAAAGTCAAAGAACACATTCTGTTGGTCCAGATATATGTCGATGACATAATCTTCGGATCACAATCTCCCTATCTGTGTGACAAATTTGCAGAACTAATGAAGAACAAATACCAAATGTCCATGATGGGTGAGATGAATTTTTTTCTAGGTCTGCAGGTAAAGCAACTACCAGATGGTATCTTTGTTAATCAAGCAAAGTGTCACGCCCCGTTCTCCACCCTTGTGGCGAAGTCCGGACACGCGACTATAAAACCATTTATTCAAATAAAGGATAAAAGGAAAACTGTGGACTTAACCGAACGAAAGGATATTTTATAACTGAGTCTTAGTTCATAACAAGAGTTTAACTCTGAATTGACACATTCGTCAAACAAAACAAATGGAACCTCTTGCAGCGGAATATGTAGGATCGCATAATAAAATCCTACGTGTATGAAGACACGTAGAACCCCCAAGAGTTAACACTAATTGAGTTCGACAAAACCATCGCTGAGCACTCCTCCTTGACATCACAGCTCAACCTGCACATTTATAAATACATGCAGGGCTGAGTACAAAAGTACTCAGTAGACACATGCCAAAATCGCACACATACATATATAATTGTCAATGCCGTAAGTGTGACACGTAGGGATTTTCTTTAAAAGCACCTACGTTCACTAAATCCTTTTGTGAAACCTGTATTTTGACTGATCAGTCTTTTCTTTAGTATTCAAGCCATATCTGCACTTTAACTTATGGTACCGAGAAGGTGGCCACCTTCTACGGACACCGAACCGGCCAACCCGCTAAGATGACTCACGGTCCACTGTAACCGGTCAACATCTACGTCGACTCCCGGTTATTTACTTGTGTACACTAGTTCGAGTGGGGATGCTTACCCACTGGAACCCGAATTCGATTTCATTTATTTAGATCCTTTAACTTCTTCCAGATAGGCATTGATACAAAACATAAATCATTTTCGGCAAGACAATACTTGAAACATATTTGCAAAATCTCTTCGAAATAAAATAACATAAATGCATATGAGCACACGTATTTTATAGAGTTAGAAAAGCCTACTTGGATAACTTTGGATTACACTTGCTTTGGTCTCGAAACGCGAAACCGGTCTCTCGTACGAACCTTTAGAAAAACTCGTATAAATTAAAATGCCCTTCGTGCATTTGGAACCTTTAATCGTAAGAATATATATATTCTTGGTTCTCGTTTCGACTCGTTAATCGAGGTATTGATACTTAAGATCAATATTACTTATAGGGTGTTGATTTCTCGATTCAATTACTCCGGTAATTGTCTTTAATGCAATAAGTGTATTAACACTTAATGAAATAATTAACCCTCAATAATTAATCATTCAAATAATATTGTAATTTCTAGTTATTTAACTCTTTAGATAACCTTAAAATATTAATCTCTTAAATAATATCCTTAATTAATAAGAGATATCAATTCTATTAATTTAGATCCCAATTACTAAATAAATTGGATCTCTTTGATTAAGTACTTAGGCTTTAATTATCTAAATTAATAGCTCTAAATATTAATACTTAATATATATATATTACTATCATTTCTTCCAATATTAGTATTACAAATTTTATGGAACTCCATCTAAATTAATTAAGTGAACTCACTAATTAATTAAGTATTAATCATCTTAATATTAATACACTGGGCCCAATCCTAATTTTATTATTTCAACCCAACTATTATAAGTTCTAGGCCCAGTCCTAATAAATTAATTGGCCCAGTTATAATGTCAAACCCGGCCCATCATCTAGAACCCTTTATACTAACCCTAACTTTAATCCAATTCACTACTCTATCTGTTTTCTCTCGAACAGATAACAAATTCCTCTATCTATCTGTTTTCTCTCAAACAGATAGTAATTTCCCTCTCTCTCTCTCACTCGATCTGCTCTCTCTTTTCTCTCCAGAACACAACTCACCCTCTGCTTTCACTCTCCTTTCTCTTTCCTCTCTCGCTGTCCCCGACTCTCTCTCGCTCCCTGTCTCTCTCTCGCTGTCCCCGACTCTCTCTCGCTCCCTGTCTCTCTCTCGCTGTCCCCGTCTCTCTCTTGCTGTCCCCGTTTCTCTCTTCGTTGCTCTCCCTTCCTTGAGCTCCTCGGCTGCCCCGGTGGAATCAGCGACAGCGCACTCCCCTCACCGACGACCTCCAGGTAGAATTTCTTACCCTTCTTAAATTCTGTATTTTTAAGTTTTCGAATTGTGTTCCTGACTGTTTAAATTTTACATGTTTTCTTGAAATTCTCTACATATTCCCCTAAATCTCCTTGTTCTTTCTCTCGTAATTCTGGATTGGGCGTAGAAGGCTCACCGGTGGTCGCCTTCCTCACTGTAAATTCCCCTTTTTATTTTATCTCAAATGTTTCCAGTCCCTAATTCATCGATTTCTGAAATTCCTTAAAATCAAATTCTCAAAATTTGTTCTGTTAGGCTTAGCTCTCGGTTCTCCCTTCTCTTTGTCTATTCCAGGAAGACAGAGCCTCCCTAGCTCCAAGTTTCTCTCCTGGAAACTAATTGGTAACTCAAGGTAAAAACCTATCCTTCTTTAATTTATGCTCTTACTAAATTTTCGATTCTGCTTCTGCATGTTAATGGTTTGAAATAAGACTCATTTCTTATTAACTTTATTTCCAGTAGCTCTCTATATCTCCCCAAATTTCTATTCCAGTGATGCTCGATTTTTCTGATGTCTAAGAAGGTAAGTGTTTGTGGTTGTGTAGTGTTAGCAGCCTACTGATTCTTCATTTTATTTATGTTAACTAAATGATTTTCTGCTTTGCATTTCTGTAATTGTTGTTTAAATTTTGATAATTGTGGTTTGGTTTTTCAAATTGAAGTTTATTTTTCTAAACTCATTTCTAGGTTCTATATCTGGTCATTGGGGTATATGTTTGTGTATTCTGAGGAAAGTGAGAATATTGATCTAGGCTTTGATATCTGAAATCTAAAGATAATAGTATATATCTCTGTCCTATGTTGCTATACCCGAAATTAAATACATCAGTATTCTGAACCTGAGTATTTATGTATAGGTTCTGAAGTTCAGTTTCTAAAGCCTAAAATGTGAGACAATATATATATATATATATATCTTCGCTTTGAATTCAAATACATATATATATATTTGTTATATTTTGAAGCATATTTATAGGTCTTAGGTTCTAAAGTCTGATTATTTAACATAGCTCTATGTTCTGAAGATTATATAGAATGTAAATATAGGTTACGTTCCAAACCAGAACATATTCTCATACCCTGTTTCTATGTTCTTGATAATAATGCTTTAGCCTAAGGACCTTAAATCTCAAACTCTTCCTTAACTATTTCTGTATATCTATGTTTTTCAGATTGTGCATAATTTCTTGTTAAATGCTTCTCTGAGTAAATTTCTAAATCTGAACGTTTGAAATATGTTCTATGTTCTAATAACATGTTCTAAATATGTAGATAAGTGCATGTTTTGAAAACTGATTTCAGAAACAGGATGGCTCTAAGTTTACATTTCTGTCTAACTTGTCTCTTCAGTTTAATATTTGCTAACCTTGAACTTAGATCCCCTTTTAACTTCCCATTGTTATTTGGTTAACTATATATATATGTTCTGAATCTGAGAACACACTTATATGCAGTTTTATGCTTTCTTTGTTATCATAAGAGTTTTAAGGGATGAGGGTAGTTACCTTGACTTTAACTCCTTCTCTTTGAATGAAGTTGTGAATTTCCTGAATATTTGATTCTGCTACTTCTCTTATTGAATGAAATGTGGCTGCTACACTGATGTTGTTTTGTGGTTGTGTGGTAAACGGTTCAAAACAGCCCCTCTACCCCTTTATATAGATATTACTGCAGTGTGGTGTTGCTAGCTAAATGCTTAAGGTTTGAAATAGCTAGTTTAATAGACCTTACTCTATTGTTGTAGGTGGTGGAAGAGGAAGCGTGGAGCATAGCATGGAAGTCTCCTATTTCCTACACTCAACCGAACTGCAGGCCCTTCTACACTCTACAGTCTACTGCCACTGCCACTGCTTTGCTATTTCCTTCTCTGCAGCAGCATGGCTGCTCAGTTTCTACTGCAGCAGCTGTGCTGCTTTGTTCCTTCTTCCCAATGTTTTCCTTCCTATTTTTATGTTATCATCATCACACTTCTGACACTTATAGCTAGCTTTCTTTCTTTCCTTATTTGCTAACATGCTGCTGCCAGCTAGCTTTAGACTTAATTATTTCATTTTAATGCCTTGTATTATAAAGTCTCATGCGTGTGGTTTCTTTTCTGCACTGCAGCAGCAGGGCTGCTTGTATTTCCTTCCTTCTTACTCTAAGTCTCTTATAGGCCAATTGTTGATTCTTGGCAGCTTTATCACTTCTTGAGATACTTCTATGTATTGTCTTTTGTAAAGGCTGCAACTTCCACTCTACTTTTGACATTGTAACATAATTGTATTAATTGTTTATTGGTTCTATTTGTAAGATACAATTCCAAGTTGTAAAGGTGTTGTAGGGACATTACCCCTTTGTTCTTGCTTTTCATTTCAGTCATGTATGTAAGCCTTGTAGGCTTCTATTTTATTTCTATACTTGTCATTGAATACATCTTAATACATATGTACATATCTACACGTGTAATATATATACATGTATTCATTATATAATATATTTTAGCTTATACTTTTATTACAATTATTTAATATTTCAAGAGAGAGATATATACAATCTCATCTAAATAATTTAGAAGGTTGTGCTTTAACACTATTTGATAAATAACATCTTATCTTAATTCTCTTTGGCTCTTATTCTCTTATGTTCATTGTAGAAATCTTAAAGCTTTAATAAAAATTAATCATAAGCCTTTTTCGAATTATCTAAATGATAGGCTCTCCTAATATTAAATACTTAAGACCTTGCTATCGTCTTAACTCTTATTTATGATGAGATTTAAATTGAGATCAAAACATAACACTTATACTTTAATTATTTCTAAGTATATACCTATTCTTAATAAAACATTTCTTAATATTAAATCAAGAAATTTTTATTTACTTATTACTTAAACTAAAATTCCCCTTCAATTATATTAAACTCTCATTAATATACTACAACGTTCAATGTATATTTAATAATCGCGTCCGAATATCGTTTCTTTCGGAATTTAAAAAGACGGGGTATTACACAAAGTACATCAACGATCTGCTAGTCAAGTTTGGAATGAAAGACAGCAGAGCAGTTAAAATTCCAATGCAATCAAATGGGAATATAGATCCAGACCCAGAAGGAAAACCAGCAAACATTACACAATATAGAGGAATTATTGGCTCTCTGTTATATCTTACAGCAAGTCGTCCAGATATCACCTATGCAGTTGGAGTTTGTGCCAGATATCAAGCCAATCCTAAAGAATCACATATGGAAGCTGCCAAAAAGATACTTAGATATCTTAAGGGAACAGCTCACATTGGTCTCTGGTATCCACAAGATGATAACTTTGAGCTTACAGGCTATTCTGATTCAGATTATGCAGGATGCAAACTGGACATAAAGTCTACTTCTGGAACGTGTCAATTTCTTGGAAACAAGTTGATATCTTGGTTTTCAAAGAAACAGACATCTGTTGCTACATCAACCACAGAAGCAGAATATATGGCTGCTGGAAGCTGTTGTGCACAGATCCTATGGTTGAAACAACAATTAAGAGATTATGAGATTGAAGTAAATGAGATACCTATATTATGTGACAGCTCAAGTGCTATAACTATAACACAGAATCCAGTACTCCACACAAGATGCAAACATGTCGATGTAAGACATCATTTTATCAGAGATCATGTAGAGAGAAAACACATCAAGATTGAGAAGATTCATACAGACATCCAACGTGCTGACATCTTAACTAAAGCACTACCAGAAGAAAGATTTAAGATGCTGTGTGGAAAACTTGGACTACTCAGTCTGGATGAAGAATACCAGAAGGCTACCAGATAGTCAATAACAGAAGGCTACTAGATAGTCAATAACAGAAGGCTACCAGATAGTCAATAACAGAAGGTTACAAGAATGACAGAAAGCCCAGATGAAATAAAACACACGTGGCATAACTTTCTCTAAAATTGACGAAAAAGCCATGTGGAAATTATTTCTTAAATGCTAAGTCAAGGGGGAACTTTTAAGGAAATTGAAGCGTCGAGATAAAAGACGTCACTTTCCTAGGTTACAGACTATAAAAGATATCTTTATCCTAGATTTACCAAATCTTCTATTTTCGTCATGATTAGCACAACTTTGGGAACTGGGATCGAAGAAATCTCTGCAAGAAATTAAAAAAAAAAAAAAAAAAGGAAAGTTGCCCAAAAGTAAGAGATATGCACACGCTCGCCTACAAACCCTAGGATCTAGAGCGTACATCTCACGCAAGGAAAGGCGGCAAAACAAATCACAGAAGCGGGAAAATCTAAAAAGGGAGAAAATTATCCAACCCTTCAAATTACTTACAGCTTTATTATCGCTTAATTATCTTTGTTATATATATGTGATATTTCGTTCTAAATTGTTCACCTTCACTTTCATTGCACTGAGCACTACTCAAATATCCCTAAGCACTTAAGCTTTCCCAAAATCTTTTTCTGCAAAACGACCTGCAAATCTGTTTACGTTCTGATCATGGCACCCCAAACTTCTCTATTTCTTCAACACGTTGCTGAGGTTCAGAGGTTTCTCTCACCTGAACCATATGCAGTTCTTGACACCCATGGTTTTCAAAATCTCGAGGAAATCTTTGCCATGGTTACACGCTGCAAAGGTTTTACAGTCATTCTATTTCCTTTATATCTGCTATCTGCTGCATTCTGTGTTATGTGTCCTATAAACTGCTTATCTTACTGTTCTTGTGCGAATATAAACTGATGAATATATATATATATTTGCCTTGAATGTTCTTGTGATATTAGGTTTTTGCAATATTGTTACTGGTCACCCCAAAATGTTTCTGGCAAAACAAGTAGCTTCTTTCTATCTGACATGGCAGAGTGACAAACATGGCTTTGAAGCTAATGTTTTGATGCCAATCGGGGACCGAACAAGCAAAACCCCATACAACGTGATTGAGATGATCAACCAGGCCTATAGGTTGAAGGACGAAGGCCTATCCTTAGAAGAGATCACCCCTGCACAACTGCAAGAAGCAGTGGAAATAGTAATGGTGATACCGATAATATATACTGGAAGAATGTTTCAGAGATCTCTACTTCAACCGGGTTTCAAGTTACTACTGGAACTGGTTCAGAGGATCTTTCTCAACCACAGCGGCTCATACGATCAACTGACTCCTGAGAAGTTCAGAATCCTCACTGCCATTGTTCTGAATCTTCGTGTTAACTGGAGCAGGATTTTGTTCGACTTAATGGCTAAGGAAGCCAAGTTAGTCACTTATACCAAGGACAGCAGAGGCAGAGGAACTTCGGTGGAAGTTAGAAGGAATCTGCGACACTCCACAAAAGTCAGTTTGATGATTGAAAGATTCTTCAAGCAGAAAATCTGGGATGACGCTGTGGAATACAACACTAATCTCTCTATTCCCAAGGACCAACACCAGCTGGAAATGTCATTGGGACTCGCACCACAATTTTTCAACAAGATAACCGATGAAGTACACCGTGAGGCAGCACTGGAATTTGGTAGTTCTAATCCTACTTGGATGCCACCTTCTAAAGTTGTTGAGAAGCAGAAGGGAAAATCCTCAAAGGAGAAAATTGTGAAGGAGAAGACTACTCGCAAGACTTCAGTCAAGCGAGGTAGCTCTGTTGAGACAGAAACATCAGCTTCACAACCAAAACAGAAGAAACGAAAGTTACAGAAAGGTCAAGAATCATCACCACCACCAGAAGCAACAGCAGAACAGTTTGACATGCCAGACCTTGGAGCAGAAACACAACAGGCAGCAGCAGAACCAACAGAGACTCCAGCAGCTGAGGTGGAACCAGAAACAAGTCATATCCAACATCAGGAGAAAGATTTTTCTCCTGCCAGAATAGCTACACCTTCTCCAAATCGAATGGAAAGAATCAGCGAGGATGATGAGGAAGGATCATCTGCTGATGAAGCCGAAGAAAGGAAACAGCAAGCAGAAAGTGTCATCAACTTGCTGGAGAATGAAGCCAAACACTCTGTGCTTCAAGAATTCCCTGGAATTCACTTGCTCCCAGAAAGTTTAGGAGCAGCAACACGCGTAAAATTTTACTTGCTAGTCAAGGACAGCGAGTACTATATTTTTGATGCATTGCTTCAGCTCAAGACCATCGATGACTTAAAGAAGGAAGAAGCAATGCTGCTGAGTCTACTTCAAGTCTATTCTGTTCAAGAAATTCGAGCAGAATACAAGCAACTCATCTCTGGCCTTATGAAACAAGAGGCAGAGAGCTTGAAAATTAATTTGGAGTCAACACCTTCTGCAACTCAAGAGGCCTCTCCAACAGAACAACAACCACCACCAGCAGCTGAACAACCCAAGAAAACTGTCAAACAAACACCAATCATCAATCTTGATTCAGGTGATGATGAACCGATAGGTCAGAACGTTGGTGGCGAGACCAGCAATGAAATCTACATGCAGGGAGCTGCCCAGAAGCTGAATAAACACGTCAATTTCTATACTA
>JAPKLX010004015.1:0-10412 GCA_026898415.1 Leonotis leonurus | reverse complement strand
TTATGGAATCATCTGTTATCAGGGCATGCGAAGAATTCTCCATCCAAGGTTACAGAGAATGGAGCTTCAGAATCAAGATGTGTCTCAAAGCTCATCACTGCCTGATGTGGAAGGTGATAGAAGAAGGACCTTTGGCTATTACAGAAGAAACCACTCGTATCACTGAGACAGGAGCAGTGAAGGAAACTGTACTGAAAGACCCCAGAAAGTATACTTCTGAAGAAAGAAGAGAAGCAAATCTTGATGACTTTGCTAAAGGAGTTATCTCCAGTACTGTGAAAGGAGTTCATCTGGCCAAGATCCAAGATCTTGATACAGCCAAAGAAATGTGGGAAGCACTAAGAGATCTCAGCCTAGGATCTGAAGCTATGATCGAGAACAAGCTGTCCCTAGCATGTAATAAGTTCGATGAATTCAAAATGAAGCCTGGAGAAACTATTGAACAAATGAAGAATAGGTTCACTGAAGTATTACTTGAAGTGTCTGCCTTCAAAAAGGATAAGTACACACAGAGAGAGAAGAATCTCAAGATTCTTAGAGCTTTACCACCAAGCTGGGAAATCTATTCAGCTATGCAACCTCTACGTGCTGATTTCAATGATCTGTCTGTAGAAGCACTATTTGATCATCTGGCTGTCCATGAATGTGATATCAGAAGGATACATGGACCAGATCACTCCTCCAGCAAGAAGAATGAAACTAGCACTAAGAAGGAGAAAGAGACTGCCTTCAAAGCGAAGTGCAAAACAGATGAACCAACATCATCTACTGCATCAGAAGAAGGAGGATATGATAAGTTACTGAAAGAATTCTCATTGATTGCTAAGAGAATGGACAAGATGGAAGTCAGATCAAGAAAGTATCGAAGGTTCTACAAAGACAACAAGAGTAGATACCAGAAGAACAAAGAAGCAGAACGATCTGATGACAAAACAGAAAGTAGAGGTAATGGTAAAATCACTAATCCTACTGACTATACTTGCTATGGTTGTGGAAGAACAGGACACTTCAAGACAGACTGTCCTGACCTATCCAAAAGTCAGAGAGAAGAACTACGAGCTAAAAGGGACAGAAAGCTAAAAGCTCAACGTAAAGCTATGATAGCAGAAGAAAAAGAAGAAGATGATTCCAGCTCAAGCCATCTATCTGATAGTTCAACAGAAGATGATGAAGCATTCCTTGCTAAAGAAGAAGAAGACTGGGATGAATGCTTTGCAGGACTAGACAACGGTCTAGATGATGTAGAGGTAAACTCTTGCAACTCTAATTCATCAAATGATATCGACCTGGATTAGGAAATAGAAGACCAAGATGAATATTCATGGGATGAAGTTAATGAAATGTTCAAGAGCTACTCAAGTATCAAGAGACTTTTCAGAGAAGTTGTTGAAGAAAATGACAGATTGAAGAAAACTGAAGAGATATTGAGTAAAGCAAACACTAAATTTGTTGCTAACATCAATGTTCTGGAAGAACAGATCAAGAGCAAAGACAGTGAGATTCATTCCTTGAACTCAAAAGTCAAAGATCTTATAAATAGGAACAACATTGCTGAAGAAAAGATAAAGAAAGGCAGAGATATGATCTACAGAAGTGATGAACGTGCCAAACTGCTCATCAACATACAACAGAAAGGCACGTCTTGATTAGGATATCCAGGTCGCACAGAAAAAGCAGCAGGTTCAATGAAATTCGTACCAGAAAGAAGTCAGATACCAGATCAAGTAATAAACTTGAAAAATAAGAAAGATCTTCCCCAGAAGATGATTGTTAAACAAGTTGGTAACAGACAATATCATCAAACCAAAGGACATCCTGCCTATTGCACTGAATCCAAACAACAGCCCAAAAATAAAGTCAACAGGACATCACAGAAGAAAGCAGAAAGCAAAGGATTAGAGAGATACCATCCATCTGCTCTTCACTCAAAGTCCATTGTTGATGAGAATGGGAATATCATCACAAGCTACATTACTGTTCCAAATTTAAAGCTATTCTGGATTCAAAAAGGGATCTTTGCTAATAAACAAGCACCCAGACAATAAATGGTAGCTAAATCTATTTAATTGCAGGACCAGAAGGCTGCAAGAAGAAGCAAGATTGCAAAAGGATCAATCTGGATAATTGATAGTGGCTGTTCAAAACACATGACATGTGACAAGAACCTACTATCAGACTACATAGAGAAACTAGGACCTCATGTCACTTTTGGATGTAATTCAAAAGGGTATACCAGAGGATATGGAAACATAAAAGTAGGCAAGACCACCATTTCAAATGTCTCATATGTTGAAGGTCTCAGCCACAATCTGTTCTCTGTAAGTCAGTTCTGTGCAAATGGTAATCAAATTATTTTTGACACTAACAACTGTCTGGTGAAGAACAAGGAAGGAGATGAGATACTCCTTACCGGAATATTGCAGGATAGATTATATATTGTGCAATGGAACAACCAGATAGAAACCTGTCTGGTCACAAAGACAGTGTCAGAAACTAGCTGGCTATGGCATAAAAGATTAAGCCATCTCAACTTCAAATCAATCAATAAGATTGCACGAGAGAAACTAGTTGAAGGATTGCCAGAACAAATCTATGACAAAAGTCACGCTTGTGAAGCATGTCAAGCAGGAAAGCAGACCAAATCATCTTTTTCAAGAAAATCTGCCCAGAGCTCAACCAGAATACTAGAATTACTACATTTAGACTTATTTGGTCCAGTTAAACCATTAAGCATAAATGGTAGGAAATATACTCTAGTCATCATTGATGATTATTCAAGATTTACTTGGGTAATATTCTTGTATAAGAAGAAAGAAACTCTGGAAAAGCTGCCAAATTTTCTCAACAAAATCACCAAGAAAAAGGAAGTTTCTGTCACTACCATCAGAACAGATCGTGGAACAGAATTTCTAAACCAGAAAGTTGAGGATTACTGCAACCAGATGGGAATTACACATCAGACATCTGCTGCTAGAACTCCTCAACAGAATGGAGTAGTTGAGAGAAGAAACAGATCACTAAAAGAAGCAGCTCGTACTATGCTCAATGCAACCAGATTGCCAAAGAAATTTTGGGCAGAAGCCATCTATACAGCGTGCTACACCCAGAACAGATCAGTTGTTACAATCAGACATAGGAAGACACCCTACGAGATATGGAACAACAGAAAACCCAGGATTCATTATTTTCGCTCTTTTGGCTGTCAGTGTTACATTCACAATAATGGGAAATCTCAGTTGAAAACTTTTGATAGCAAAGCTGATCCAGGAATATTCTTAGGATATTCTGATGTTAGCAAAGCCTATAGGGTTTTTAATCAGAGGACTCATATTGTGGAAGTAACACCTCATATTGTTTTTGATGAATCTGTTATTAGTGACAGAGACCTAGATGCTGATCAAACACCAGAGCAAGACCAGAACAAAAACCAGAAAGTAATCCAGAACAAGAACCAGAAAGCAAAAAGGATTCTGTTAGAAGATATTCTAATCTGGAATGCATCAGAAGAGAATGAAGTTGAAGTTCCAACCAGTGCTGAAGCAGTAAGCTTGCAGCAAGGGGGAACAGAACAAACAACCGTATCTACACCAGAAGACAATCAGCCAGAAGGAGAAAACAATACTAATGAGCCAGAACCAGATCAACCCGAAGAATCAAGAGATTCAAATGGTTGGAATAATGATCAAGAAGAACCAGAAACTGAAAATCCTTTTCAAACTTCTCATCCAGAATTAGAGGACCCAGCAAGTGAACCAGAACCAGAGATATCAGAAGAGGAGATATCTAGCAGAAGGAAATGGATTCAAGAAAATCACCCTTCAGAACAGATTGTTGGGAACCCAACAGATAGAGTGAGAACCAGAAGAATGCATGGAGAAAGTGCACTTCTCAGTTGTTATCTATCACGAGCTGAACCCTCTGACACCTATGAAGCACTTAGAGATGCAGACTGGGTCATAGCAATGCAAGAAGAACTCAATGAGTTTAAGAGAAACCAAGTCTGGTATATGGTAGACAGACCAAAACATCAAGGAGTAATAGGTGTGAAATGGGTATTCAAAAACAAACGAGATGAGAATGGAGAAGTAGTTAGAAACAAGGCTAGACTAGTCGCAAAGGGATACAATCAACAGGAAGGTATCGACTTTGATGAGACCTTTGCACCAGTGGCCAGATTGGAAGCAATAAGGCTATTTTTAGCATATGCTGCATACAAGAAATTCAAAGTATACCAAATGGATGTTAAAAGTGCATTCCTTAATGGCATACTTGAAGAAGAAGTGTATGTTGAGCAACCACCTGGTTTTGAAGAAGAAAATCCTGACCAGAGAGTATATAGACTAGCCAAAGCTGTCTATGGGTTGAAACAGGCACCCAGAGCGTGGTATGAAACATTATCAACATTCCTACTGGAATCAGGTTTCAGAAGAGGTTCTGTTGACAAGACACTGTTTGTCATCAAAGTCAAAGAACACATTCTGTTGGTCCAGATATATGTTGATGACATAATCTTTGGATCACAATCTCCTTATCTGTGTGACAAATTTGGAGAACTAATGAAGAACAAATATCAAATGTCAATGATGGGTGAGATGAATTTCTTTTTAGGTCTGCAGGTAAAACAATTACCAGATGGTATCTTTGTTAATCAAGCAAAGTACATCAACGATCTGCTTGTCAAATTTGGAATGAAAGACAGCAGAGAAGTTAAAATTCCAATGCAATCAAATGGAAAGATAGATCCAGACCCAGAAGGAAAACCAGCAAACATTACACAATATAGAGGAATTATTGGCTCTCTGCTATATCTTACAGCAAGCCGTCCAGATATCACATATGCAGTTGGAGTTTGCGCCAGATATCAAGCCAATCCTAAAGAATCACACATGGAAGCTGCCAAAAAGATACTTAGATATCTTAAGGGAACAGCTAACATTGGTCTCTGGTATCCACAAGATGATAACTTTGAGCTTACAGGCTATTCTGATTCAGATTATGCAGGATGCAAACTGGACAGAAAGTCTACCTCTGGGACTTGTCAACTCCTTGGAAACAAGTTGATATCTTGGTTTTCAAAGAAACAGACATCTGTTGCTACATCAACCACAGAAGCAGAATATATGGCTGCTGGAAGCTGTTGTGCACAGATACTATGGTTGAAGCAGCAACTAAGAGATTATGAGATTGATGTAAAGGAGATACATATATTCTGTGACAGCTCAAGTGCTATAGCTATAACACAGAATCCAGTACTCCACACAAGATGCAAACATGTCGATGTGAGACATCATTTTATTAGAGACCATGTAGAGAGAAAGCACATCAAGATCGAGAAGATTCATACAGACATCCAACGTGCTGATATCTTAACTAAAGCACTACCAGAAGAAAGATTTAAGATGCTGTGTGGAAAACTTGGATTACTCAATCTGGATGAAGAATACCAGAAAGTTACCAGATAGCTATTACCAGAAGGGTACCAGATAGCCAAGACCAGAAATTCACCAGATAGCCAAGACCAGAAAGTCACCAGATAGCCAAGACCAGAAAGTCACCAGATAGCTAAGACCAGAAAGCTACCAGAAAGCTAATTACAAGAATGACAGAAAGTTCAGTTGAAATAAAATACACGTGGCATAATTTTCTCAATAAATTGACGAAAAAGCCATGTGAAAATTATTTCCTAAATGCTAAGTCAAGGGGGAACTTTTAAGGAAATTGAAGCGTCAAGATAAAAGACGTCACTCTCCTAGGTTACAGGACTGTAAAAGATATTTTTACCCTAGATTTACTAAATCTTCTATTTTTCGTCATGATTAGCACAACCTTGGGAACTGGGATCGAGGAAATCCCTGCAAGAAACAGGAAAAAGGAAAGTTGCCAAAAGTAAGAGATACGCACACGCTCGCATATAGACCCTAGGATCTAGAGCGTCCATCTCACGCAAGGAAAGGCGGCAAAACAAATCTTGAAGCGGGCAAAATCTAAAAAGGGAGAAAATCTTTTCAACTCTTCGAATTTCTTTTCTCATAATTATTATTGTTATATATATGTGCAATATCTTCTCTAAACTGTTCACCTTCACTTTCATCGCACTGAGCACTCTCAAAATTCTAAGCACTTAAGCATTTCAAAATTCTCTGCAACTCTTCTCAAAAACTTCTTTGCGTTTGACTATGGCACCACCAACTTCACTCTTTCTGCAACACGTAGCTGAGGTTCAGAAGTTTCTCTCACCTGAACCATATGCCGTTCTTGAAACTCATGGTTTTCGAAAGCTCGATGAAATCTTTGCTATAGTTTCACGCTGCAAAGGTTTTTCGTTTGATCAAAACTTCTTTGTTTTATGCTTTTCATTGTGTCTCTTTGATCTATGAACTGCTATTCTTACCGTATTTGTGCAAATATCTATGTTTGTTCATATAAACTGATGAAAATGCATATGCTTGTGTGAATGTTCTTTTGATATAAGGGTTCTGCAACATCGTCGCCTCACATCCCAAGATGTTTCTGGGAAAGCAAGTGGCTTCTTTCTATTTGACATGGCAAAACGACAAGCATGGCTTTGAAGCCAATGTCTTGATGCCGATTGGGGACAGAACAAGTAAAACTCCCTACAACGTGATAGAGATGATTAACCAAGCTTATAGGCTGAAGGATGAAGGTTTATCCTTGGAAGAGATCACTTCTGCACAATTGCAAGAAGCAGTGGAAATGGTAATGGTGGTACCGATAAAGTATACTGGAAGGATGTTCCAGAGATCTCTGCTTCAACCTGGATACAAGTTGCTCCTGGAACTGGTTCAAAGGATTTTCCTGAATCACAGTGGTACATATGACCAAGTAACCCCTGAGAAGTTCAGAATCCTCACTGCCATTGTTCTGAATCTTCGAGTGAACTGGAGCAGGATTCTATTTGAACTCATGGCCAAAGAAGCAAAGCTGGTCACCTATACTAAAGACAGCAGAGGCAGAGGCACTTCTGTGGAAGTTAGGAGGAATCTACGACACTCCACAAAGATCAGCTTGATGATTGAGAGGTTTTTCAAGCAGAACATCTGGGATGACGCTGAGGAATACAACATTCACCACTCTATTCCCAAAGACCAACACCAGTTGGAAATGTCTCTGGGACTAGCACCACAATTCTTCAACAAGATACCAGACGAGGTGCACCGTGTTGCTGCACTGGAAATGGGTAGTTCCAACCCTACTTGGATGCCACCTACTAAAGGTGTGGAGAGGAAGAAGGAGAAGGTGGTGAAAGAAAAGGCAGCCAGAAAGCGAGGCAGTTCTGTGGAGACAGAAACCTCTGCCTCTCTGCCAAAACAGAAAAAGAGGAGACTCCAGAAAGTTCAAGAATCATCACCACCACCAGCACAGACAACAGAACAATCAGACATGCCAGCACACTCAGAACACGAAACAGAGGCACCACAGGCAACAGCAGAACACGCAGAGAACCCTGCTGCTGATGTGGAACCAGAAACTAGTCATACTCCACATCAGGAGAAAGACTTCTCTCCTACCAGAACAGCTACTCCTTCTCCCAACAGAATGGAAAGGATAAGCGAAGATGAAGAAGAGGAAGAATCTGCTGATGAGGAGGAAGTGAGGAAACAACAAGCAGAGAATGTCATCAACCTGCTGGAGAATGAGGCAGAACATTCTGTCATGCAGGAGTTTCCTGGAATTAACCAATTACCTGAGAGTTTAGGAGCAGCAAGGCGTGTCAAATTCTACTTGCTGGTCAAGGACAGCGAGTACTATGTATTTGATGCCCTGCTCCAACTCAAATCAATCGATGAATTGAAGAAAGAAGAAGCCACACTACTAAGTCTACTCCAGGTCACTACCGTCCAAGAGGTCAGAGCAGAATACCACCAGCTCATCTTTGATCTCATGAAGCAGGAGGCAACAGCATTAAAAATTGACCTGCACACACCACACCCTGATGTCCGGATGGACGAAGCTGTACCAACAGAACAACATCACCAAGCTGAACAGGGTGAACCTTCCACAAGAAAGTCTCCCAAGAAAACACCCATCATCGACCTCGACTCAGGAGATGATGAACCTATTGGCCAGGCCATTGGAGGAGAACCCACCAATGAACTCTACACACAGGGAGCAGCACAGAAACTGAAGAAACATGTGAACTTCTACACTCTGGAAGAATTGCTGGAAAAAGAAACCCGACCTCTCAACAACTATCAACTCGACAATCTCATCACACTTCGAGTTGAAGACTGTTTGACAGACACCTGCAACATCCTACAAGAAAAAGCTACCCAGATCCTCTCTGATTTTAACCAACACCAGAAGGACTACGTCAACAACATGGATAAAGACCTTAGGGGGAAAATCAGAAAGATCAGGGATGATCTGAACAAGAAAATGGATGATGACAGAGAGGTACACGAAGCTGATCAGAACAAGATCCATCTGCGTTTAAAAGGCATTGAAGAGAAAGCAGACAAGGCCACTACTTTGGTAGCTGACCTTCTGGCCAAACAAGCCGAAACCATTGCTGCTGCTGTAGACCACCAAAGGACCCAACTTGCTGCTCAACTCAAGGAAGACACAGACCTGTCCATCCACTCCCATCTAGCTCTTTTTGAAAAAGAGAAATTTGTGGAGTTGATGCGGAAAAACCAGGTCGATGTCTTAAATGACCTTCTGTATCCAACTCCAGAAGAATTTGAAACCCAGAGCAATCGACTAACTGCTGTAGAAGAGCTTCAGGAGACTTATGACAAAACTCTGTCTACCATGAACAGCAGGTTAGAGAAGAAGATTGATGCCTCTGACCAAACAATCAACCTTCTGCTTGGCTTTAAAGCAGATGCTGAGGAGAAAATGGAGAAGATGTCTGAGGAGATAATCTCCCTTTGTGCACTCATCAATACCATTTTTGATGATGTCAAAAAGGGGGAAATCTCTGGTGGCAAGGGAGGTAAGGGAAGCAAAAGCAGAAAAGGGGTCACAGAAGCAACAGAAGAAGTGGAGACTGCAACAGAAACACCAGCTCCGACACAAACAAGACCCACTACACCTCCAAGACCTGATCCTACACTGATTGGAACAGAACCAGCACAGCCAGCATCTCAGCCTCAGATACCAGACAAAGGCAAGAAACCAATAGATGAAGGGGACCAGATTGCTGAGCTGCTGCTATTTGGGGTTAGTATGGATCAAGCCTGCGACCCTGTTTACAGAACGCAATTTTATAAGGAACAGGCAGAGAGGGAGAGGAAGCTGGCGGCCCAGGAAGCTAAAGAGAAATCTTACCAAACTCCCCTCTCAGAGCCCTCATCAACAGAAAAATCGCAGCAACAGTCTTCCCAGTCAACCACTCAATCTAAGAAGAAGAAGAAGAAAGCCTTCTCCTGGAACCTGTCTCTAAAGAAACAGACACCAGCAGATGCTTGGGTTCCAGAAGGAGATCAGATTGATTGGGAGAAAGTGAAGCAAGGGTTTATCTTAAACCGATACTTTTTGAAGGAGCCTACATACTCTGAGTCTACACCAGATGAAGATTTTCATCGCTACCTTGAAAATTTCAGAGATCAAGACCTCATACAGAGAATCAGAACAGCTGCAACAGATGCCAAGATCAAATTCAAGGCACCAGAAAAGGAATACATGGTCTGCCCAACCATACCAGGCAGTAATCTCCCAGACAAGACCTACATACTGAATTACATCAATCAACTGGCGAAGATTAAAGGCTACAAGATCGATAACCACGATCCAAACTATGCCAGGGTGAGAGATGGTATATATGAGAGCATTCAGCTGGTGTCTGATGCACAGAGGGATAAGATGAAGAAGGGAGGAGCAGGGAGATGGTTTTCCTAGATAGATTCTTTTTATCTCTTATCTTGTTTTCGCTCTCTGTTAATCTTTGTACTCATCAATTCTTATATCAATGAATATGGAGTTTCTGTGTTATGGTTATTTACTGTTATTTAACTTAAATAACAAATAACCTTTCTCCCAGAACATGACTCATATTTGATTAAGCTAACTAAGAGTGGTTTTGACATCATCAAAAAGGGGGAAATTGTTGGGAACCCCACAATATATTCTAAGTTTTGATGATGTTCACTCATTCACACACTTGGCGTTCTTCATGTTCTGTATCTTTTCTGTTGATTGTTATTGACCAGATAGTCGAATCCAGTTCAACCAGAAAGATGGAATCTGCCTCAGACAGAAAGCTGAACCAGCAAGTACTTAACAGACAGCTGAACCAGCACGTCTTTAACAGAAAGCTGAACCAGCAAGTCTTTCACAGAAGGCTAAACCAGAGAGTCTCAAATCAGAAAATGAAGCCAGTGAACTTTAACAGAAAGTTGAACTAAAAAGCTTCAGCCAGAAAGATGGAAGATGCTTCTACCAGAAAGCAA
>JAPKLX010002932.1:0-11775 GCA_026898415.1 Leonotis leonurus | reverse complement strand
AATAGACCAGAGAGGACACAACCAGAAGGTTAAAAGCAAACGAGAAAGAGCAGAACCAAACCTGTCGATGAAGCATTAAAGACTTTCCATTTGAGATTTGGAAATTGAATCACTGATTGACATGGAGAAGGAAAGCAATCATAGATGATCTGCTTACCAATCATAGAAGATTCAATCAACAAACTCTACAAGGAAAGAAGAGATATAATTGATTGACAATCCACAAATCAAATAAAGTCAATCAACAAACGGCTAGAATTTCAAATTCAGAGCCTATATATGTTTGAAGTTTCAAAGTCTGAAAAAAATATACGAAAGCGATATACTGCAGAAATATTCTCAAGCATTTTATCTCCAAATCAGACAAAAGCTTCAAACCGTTCGTGATCGCAATCACACCTCGATTCAAGTCTGTCTTATCGAGAGAAGAAGGAGATCTTTACAAGCTAGTAGTTTTCTAGTGGATTAACGTGAAGATAACCTGTTTACAGTAGTTTTCTGTAAGTTGTAAAGGGACACGACCCTTATTCGTGCATAAGTTTCAATAAGGTTTGTAATTGGAACTTGTGGCTCGTTCTCAGCGAGTATAAATAAGAAGAGTATCCTAGTAGTGGATATCTAATCCAGTTTGGATTAGACCGTGGACGTAGGGGGTTTCCCGAACCACGTAAAAATAACTGTGCCATTTAAATTCTGCATTTTATATTCAGTTGTTTTTATTCTGCATCTATCATACTCATTCAAACCTGCATTCTTAATCAACCTCTAAATACTCGATTAAGTTTTCAAAAGATTTTCTTAACAAGAGCACCGACTAAGTCCACCATTATTCCGCACACAATACATTGCTGGAAATTAAGTTCACGCTTAAATTCTGCCTTGTATATCTCACTTGAGAGATCTTATTTGGATAGAACCTAAACGATTAGATAATCACTTTGTTCTATCAACTTGAGCAATCTGTATTTAAGAAAGCTCACATCTCTCTGTTTGAAATAGTCAAGTAAACTGAAAAAGTTTGCATTTGGTGTATTCCCCCCCCCCCCATACACCAAACCTTGCTCTTTCGGGACCAACAAGTGGTATCAGAGCAGTGGTTCAAACTGACCATTGTTTTGTTTCACAAGGTTAATACCTGCGTGGTCAACTTGAATAGATCTAGAAAATCTTTTCATCATCTGCATATTATCTGTTATGGAATCATCTGTTATCAGGGCATGCGAAGAATTCTCCATCCAAGGTTACAGAGAATGGAGCTTCAGAATCAAGATGTGTCTCAAAGCTCATCACTGCCTGATGTGGAAGGTGATAGAAGAAGGACCTTTGGCTATTACAGAAGAAACCACTCGTATCACTGAGACAGGAGCAGTCAAGGAAACTGTACTGAAAGACCCCAGAAAGTATACTTCTGAAGAAAGAAGAGAAGCAAATCTTGATGATTTTGCTAAAGGAGTTATCTCCAGTACTGTGAAAGGAGTTCATCTGGCCAAGATCCAAGATCTTGATACAGCCAAAGAAATGTGGGAAGCACTAAGAGATCTCAGCCTAGGATCTGAAGCTATGATCGAGAACAAGCTATCCCTAGCATGTAATAAGTTCGATGAATTCAAAATGAAGCCTGGAGAAACTATTGAACAAATGAAGAACAGGTTCACTGAAGTATTACTTGAAGTGTCTGCCTTCAAGAAGAATAAGTATACACAGAGAGAGAAGAATCTCAAGATTCTTAGAGCCTTACCACCAAGTTGGGAAATCTATTCAGCTATGCAACCTCTACGTGCTGATTTCAATGATCTGTCTGTAGAAGCACTATTTGATCATCTGGCTGTCCATGAATGTGATATCAGAAGGATACATGGACCAGATCACTCCTCCAGCAAGAAGAGTGAAACTAGCACTAAGAAGGAGAAAGAGACTGCCTTCAAAGCGAAGTGCAAAACAGATGAATCAACATCATCTACTGCATCAGAAGAAGGAGGATATGATAAGTTACTGAAAGAATTCTCACTGATTGCTAAGAGAATGGACAAGATGGAGGTCAGATCAAGAAAGTATCGAAGGTTCTACAAAGATAACAAAAGTAGATACCAGAAGAATAAAGAAGCAGAACGATCTGATGACAAAACAGAAAGTAGAGGTAATGGTAAAATCACTAATCCTACTGACTATACCTGCTATGGCTGTGGAAGAACAGGTCACTTCAAAACAGACTGTCCTGATCTATCCAAAAGCCAGAGAGAAGAACTACGAGCTAAAAGGGACAGAAAGCTAAAAGCTCAACGTAAAGCCATGATAGCAGAAGAAGAAGAAAATGATTCCAGCTCAAACCATCTATCTGATAGTTCAACAGAAGATGATGAAGCATTCTTTGCCAAAGAAGAAGAAGACTGGGATGAATGCTATGCAGGACTAGACAACGGTCTAGATGATGTAGAGGTAAACTCTTGCAACTCTAATTCATCAAATGATATCGACCTGAATCAGGAAATAGAAGACCAAGATTAATATTCATGGAATGAAGTTAATGAAATGTTCAAGAGCTACTCAAGTATCAAGAGACTTTTCAAAGAAGTTGTTGAAGAAAATGACAGATTGAAGAAAACTGAAGAGATATTGAGTAAAGCAAACACTAAATTTGTTGCTAACATCAATATTCTGGAAGAACAGATCAAGAGCAAAGACAGTGAGATTCATTCCTTGAACTCAAAAGTCAAAGATCTTATAAATAGGAACAATATTGCTGAAGAAAAGATAAAGAAAGGCAGAGATATGATCTACAGAAGTGATGAACGTGCCAAACTGCTCATCAACATACAACAGAAAGGCACTTCTGGATTAGGATATCCAGGTCACACAGAAAAAGCAGCAGGTCCAATGAAATTCGTACCAGAAAGAAGACAGATACCAGATCAAGTAATAAACTTGAAAAATAAGAAAGATCTTCCCCAGAAGATGATGGTTAAACAAGCTGGTAACAGACAATATCATCAAATCAAAGGACATCCTGCTAACTACACTGAATCTAAACAACAGCCCAAAAATAAAGTCAACAGGACATCACAGAAGAAAGCAGAAAGCAAAGGATCAGAGAGATACCATCCATCTGTTCTTCACTCGAAGTCCATTGTTGATGAGAATGGGAATATCATCACCAGCTACATTACTGTTCCAAATTTAAAGCTATTCTGGATTCAAAAAGGGATCTTTGCTAATAACCAAGCACCCAGACAATAAAGGGTAGCTAAATCTATTTAATTGCAGGACCAGAAGGCTGCAAGAAGAAGCAAGATTGCAAAAGGATCAATCTGGATAATTGATAGTGGCTGTTCAAAACACATGACATGTGACAAAAACCTACTATCAGACTACATAGAGAAACCAGGACCTCATGTCACTTTTGGATGTAATTCAAAAGGATATACCAGAGGATATGGAAACATAAAAGTTGGCAAGACCACTATCTCAAATGTTTCATATGTTGAAGGTCTCAGCCACAATCTGTTTTCTGTAAGTCAGTTCTGTACCAATGGTAATCAGATTGTTTTCAATGCTAACAACTGTTTGGTTAAGAACAAGGAAGGAGATGAGATACTCCTTACCGGGAAATTGCAAGACAGATTATATATTGTGCAATGGGACAACCAGATAGAGACCTGTCTAGTCTCTAAGACAGTATCAGAAACTAGTTGGCTGTGGCATAAACGATTAAGTCATCTCAATTTCAAGTCAATCAATAAGATTGCAGGAGAAAAACTAGTTGAAGGCCTACCAGACCAAATATATGACAAGAATCACATCTGTGAAGCATGTCAAGCTGGAAAGCAAACCAGAACATCTTTTTCAAGAAAATCTGCCCAGAGCTCAACCAGAATACTAGAGTTACTACATTTAGACTTATTTGGTCCCGTTAAACCATTAAGTGTAAATGGTAGGAAATATACTCTAGTCATCATTGATGATTATTCAAGATTTACTTGGGTAATATTCTTGCATAAGAAGAAAGAAACTCTGGAGAAGCTGCCAAACTTTCTCAACAAAATTACCAAGAAAAAGGAAGTTTCTGTTACCACTATCAGAACAGATCGTGGAACAGAGTTCCTAAACCAGAAAGTTGAGGATTACTGCAACCAGATGGGTATTACACATCAGACATCTGCAGCCAGAACACCTCAACAGAATGGGGTAGTTGAAAGAAGAAACAGATCGTTAAAGGAAGCAGCTCGCACAATGCTCAATGCAACTAGATTACCAAAGAAATTTTGGGCAGAAGCCATCTATACAGCATGCTATACACAGAACAGATCAAATGTTACCATCAGACATGGGAAGACACCCTACGAGATATGGAACAACAGAAAACCCAGGATTCATTATTTTCGTTCTTTTGGCTGTCTGTGTTACATTCACAATAATGGGAAATCTCAGTTGAAAACCTTTGATAGCAAAGCTGATCCAGGGATATTCTTAGGATATTCTGATGTTAGCAAAGCTTATAGGGTTTTCAACCAGAGGACTCACATTGTGGAAGTAACACCTCATTGTTTTTGATGAATCTGTTATTAGTGATAGAGACCTAGATGTTGATCAAACACAAGAACAGAACAAGAACCAGAAAGAAAAAGGGATTCTGTTAGAAGATATCCTAATCTGGAATACATCAGAAGAGAATGAAGTTGAAGTTCCCAACAGTGCTGAAACAGTAAGCTTGCAGCAAGGGGGAACAGAACAGACAACCTTAACTACACCAGAAGACAATCAGCTTGAAGGAGGAGACAACTCTAATGAACCAGAACTAAATCAACCCGAAGAATCAAGAGATTCAAATGGTTGGAATAATGATCAAGAAGAACCAGAAACTGAAAATCCTTTCCAAACTTCTCATCAAGAATTTGAGGACCCAGCAAGTGAACCAGAACCAGAGATATCAGAAGAGGAGATATCTAGCAGAAGGAAATGGATTCAAGAAAATCATCCTTCTGAACAGATTGTTGGGAACCCAACAGATAGAGTGAGAACTAGAAGAATGCATGGAGAGAGTGCACTTCTCAGTTGCTATCTATCACGTGTTGAACCCTCTGACACTTATGAAGCACTTAGAGATGCAGACTGGGTCATAGCTATGCAAGAAGAACTCAATGAGTTCAAGAGAAACCAAGTCTGGTATATGGTAGACAGACCAAAACATCAAGGGGTGATAGGTGTAAAATGGGTATTCAAAAACAAACGAGATGAGAATGGAGAAGTCGTCAGAAACAAGGCTAGACTAGTTGCAAAGGGATACAATCAACAAGAAGGTATCGACTTTGATGAGACCTTTGCACCAGTGGCCAGATTGGAAGCAATTAGACTATTTTTAGCATATGCTGCATACAAGAGATTCAAAGTATACCAGATGGATGTCAAAAGTGCATTCCTCAATGGCATACTTGAAGAAGAAGTATATGTTGAGCAACCACCTGGTTTTGAAGAAGAAAATCCTGACCGGAGAGTATATAGACTAGCCAAAGCTGTCTATGGGTTGAAACAGGCACCCAGAGCGTGGTATGAAACATTATCAACATTTCTACTGGAATCAGGCTTCAGAAGAGGTTCTGTTGACAAGACACTGTTTGTCATCAAAGTCAAAGAACATATTCTGCTGGTCCAGATATATGTCGATGACATAATCTTTGGATCACAATCTCCCTATCTGTGTGACAAATTTGCAGAACTAATGAAGAACAAATACCAAATGTCCATGATGGGTGAGATGAATTTCTTTTTAGGATTGCAGGTAAAACAACTACCAGATGGTATCTTTGTTAATCAAGCAAAATACATCAATGATCTGCTAGTCAAGTTTGGAATGAAAGACAGCAGAACAGTTAAAATTCCAATGCAATCAAATGGAAAGATAGAGCCAGACCCAGAAGGAAAACCAGCAAACATCACACAATACAGAGGAATTATTGGCTCTCTGTTATATCTTACTGCAAGTCGTCCAGATATCACATATGCAGTTGGAGTTTGCGCCAGATATCAAGCCAATCCTAAAGAATCACATATGGAAGCTGCCAAAAAGATACTTAGATATCTCAAGGGAACAGCTAACATTGGTCTCTGGTATCCACAAGATGATAACCTTGAGCTTACAGGCTATTCTGATTCAGATTATGCAGGATGCAAACTGGACAGAAAGTCTACCTCTGGGACGTGCCAATTCCTTGGAAACAAGTTGATATCTTGGTTTTCAAAGAAACAGACATCTGTTGCTACATCAACCACAGAAGCAGAATATATGGCTGCTGGAAGCTGTTGTGCACAGATACTATGGTTGAAACAGCAACTAAGAGATTATGAGATTGATGTAAAGGAGATACCTATATTCTGTGACAGCTCAAGTGCTATAGCTATAACACAGAATCCAGTACTCCACACAAGATGCAAACATGTCGATGTGAGACATCATTTTATTAGAGATCATGTAGAGAGAAAGCATATCAAGATTGAGAAGATTCATACAGACATCCAACGTGCTGATATATTAACTAAAGCTTTACCAGAAGAAAGATTCAAGATGCTGTGTGGAAAACTTGGACTACTCAGTCTAGATGAAGATTACCAGAAGGCTACCAGATAGCCATGACCAGAAAGCTACCAGATAGCTACTACCAGAAAGCTACCAGAAAGATAATTACAAGAATGACAGAAAGCTCAGTTGTAATAAAATACACGTGGTATAATTTTCTCAATAAATTGACGAAAAAGCCATGTGAAAATTATTTCTTAAATGCTAAGTCAAGGGGGAACTTTTAAGGAAATTGAAGCGTCAAGATAAAAGACGTCACTCTCCTAGGTTACAGGACTGTAAAAGATATTTTTCCCTAGATTTACTAAATCTTCTATTTTTCGCCATGATTAGCACAACCTTGGGAACTGGAATCGAGGAAATCCCTGCAAGAAACAGGAAAAGGAAAGTTGCCAAAAGTAAGAGATACTCACACGCTCGCATATAAACCCTAGGATCTCGAGCGTACATCTCACGCAAGGAAAGGCGGTAAAACAAATCATAGAAGCGGAAAAATCTAAAAAGGGAGAAGATTTTTTTTAACTCTTCGAATTACTTACAGTTTTATTATCTTTTATTATCTTTTGTTATATATATGCGATATCTTCTCTGAACTGCTCACCTTCACTTTATCGCACTGAGCACTTCTCAAAATTTCTAAGCACTTAAGATTCTTCCAAACCTTCTGCAAATCTCTCCTCAAAAACATCTTTGCGTTTGACTACGGCACCTCAAACTTCACTCTTTCTTCAACACGTTGCTGAGGTTCAGCGATTTCTTTCACCTGAACCGTATGCAGCTCTTGACACTCACGGATTTCGAAAACTTGAAGAAATCTTTGCAATGGTCAAACGCTGCAAAGGTTTTTAAACTTATTGTGTTTTACCATATCTGCAGTATGCTTGAAATATTACTTGCTTATGAACTGTTCTTAATTTGTTCCACGTAACTGTTCATACGACTCTGTTTATGCTAGATGCTCATATTGTTCCTTTAAACTGATGTATATACATATGCATGTGTTTTATTCTTGTGAGAATAGGCTTCTGCAATATTGTAACTTCTCATCCAAATATGTTCCTCGCAAAGCAAGTGGCTACCTTCTATCTGACATGGCAGAATGACAAGCATGGCTTTGAAGCCAATGTACTGATGCCAATTGGTGACAGAACAAGCAAGACACCGTATAATGTGATTGAAATGATCAATCAAACTTACAGACTGAAAGATGAAGGTCTAGCTTTGGAAGATATCACAATGAAGCAATTACAAGAAGCTATTGAGATCATGATGGTGATACCCATCTCTTATACTGGACGGATGTTCCAACGATCCCTACTCCAACCAGGGTTCAAGCTACTCTTAGAAGTAGTTCAGAGGATCTTTCTCAACCACAGTGGCACTTATGATCAAGTCACACCTGAGAAATTCAGAATTCTCACAGCGGTTGTTCTCAACCTTCGAGTCAACTGGAGCAGAATCCTCTTTGAGCTAATGGCTAAAGAAGCAAAACTGGTAACTTACTCAAAGGATAGCAAGGGTAGAGGAACTTCAGTGGAAGTTCGAAGAAATCTTCGCCATTCCACCAAGATAAGTTTGATGATTGAGCGATTCTTCACCCAGAAAGTCTGGGAAGATGCAGTAGAATTCAACACTGGTCTTTCTATTCCCAAGGACCAGCACCAGCTGGAGATGTCTTTGGGACTCGCACCCCAGTTTTTCAACAAGATTCCTGATGAAGTGCACCGTGTTGCTGCACTGGAAATGGGTAGTTCAAACCCTACTTGGATGCCACCTACTAGAGGTGTGGAGAAGAAGAAGGAGAAGGTGGTAAAAGAAAAGGCAGCCAGAAAGCGAGGCAGCTCTGTGGAGACAGAAACTTCTGCCTCTCTGCCAAAACAGAAAAAGAGGAGACTCCAGAAAGTTCAAGAATCATCACCACCACCAGCAGCAACAACAGAACAATCAGATTTACCAGAACATGATGAAGAAACAACACAAGCAGCAACTGAACAACCAGACATCCCATCAGCAGAGGTTCAACCAGAAACAAGTCATCCGGAGAAAGATTTTTCTCCTGCCAGAACAGCTACTCCTTCCCCAAGCCGAATGGAAAGGATAAGTGAAGAAGACGAGGAAGGAGACTCACCTGATGAGGAGGATGTCAGGAGACAACAAGCTGAGAGTGTTATCAGCCTGCTGGAAAATGAAGCAGAACACTCTGTTCTGCAAGAGTTCCCTGGAATCACTCAGCTACCAGAGAGTTTGGGAGCAGCAAGGCGTGTCAAATTCTACTTGCTGGTCAAGGACAGCGAGTACTATGTATTTGATGCACTGCTCCAACTCAAAACCATTGATGAACTAAAGAAAGAAGAGGCAACACTGCTGAGTCTACTTCAAGTCACCTCCGTCCAAGAAATCAGGGCAGATTATCAGCAACTCATCTCTGGCCTTATGCATCAAGAGGCAGAGAGTCTGAAGATCAATCTGGAGCCACCACACCAGGACCCTGCACCAACAGAACCATCATCATCTCAACCCGAACAGAAGGCAGATCAACTCAAGATGCCTACCAAGGAAACACCAATTATTGATCTGGACTCTGCTGATGAAGAACCGATTGGTCAGAACGTTGGTGGCGAGACAAGCAACGAAATCTACACACAGGGAGCTGCCCAGAAGCTGAATAAACATGTCAATTTTTACACTATGGAGGAATTGCTGGAGAGAGAAACCAGACCGTTCAACAACTATCAACTCGACAATCTCATCACACTGAGAGTTGAAGACTGTCTAACAGCAACCTGCAACACACTGCAAGAGAAAGCCACCCAGATACTCACTGATTTCAACCAACATCAGAAAGAGTATGTCAACGACATGGATGACGATATCCGAAGAAAACTTCGCACAGTGCGGAAGGAGCTTGACAAGAAAATCGATGATGATAGATCAGCCAATGAAGCCGGACAGGCCAAAATCAACCTACGTCTGACTGGAATTGATGAAAAAGCTGAAAAAGCCACTTCCTTGCTAGCTGATTTGCTGGCTAAACAAGATGAATCAATCAGTGCTGCTGTTGACAAGAAAGGAACTGCACTCGCTGCTCAACTGAAGGAAGACACTGACCTGTCCATCCACTCCCATCTAGCTCTTTTTGAAAAAGAGAAATTTGTGGAGCTGATGCGGAAAAACCAGGTCGCTGTCTTAAATGACCTTCTTTACCCAAACCCAGAAGAGTTTCAGCAACAGAACAATCGCCTTACTGCTGTTGAAGAACTCCAAGAGACCTATGACAAGACTTTGTCAACAATGAACAGCAGGTTAGAGCAGAAACTGGACGCCTCAAACCAGACAATCAATCTCCTACTTGGCTTCAAATCAGACGCTGAAGTAAAGGTTGAGAAGATGACAGAAGAGATTGCTTCTCTGCGCACATTGATAAGTACCCTATTTGATGATGTCAAAAAGGGGGAAATATCAGGAAGCAAAAGCACAGGAGGAAAAGGCAGCAGCAAGATTTTGAGAACAAAGGAGGTGGAAATTACAACTGAAGAAGTGGAGCCTACAACAGAAACACCAGCTCCGACACAAACAAGACCCACTACACCTCCAAGACCTGATCCTACATTGATCGGAACAGAACCAGCTCAACCAGCATCTCACACTCCAAAAGACAAAGGGAAAAAGCCGATAGATGAGGGTGACCAGATAGCTGAGCTTCTGCTGTTCGGAGTAAGCATGGACCAAGCATGCGATCCTGTATTCAGAGCACAATTCTATAACGATCAGGCTGAGAGAGAAAGGAAGATTGCTGCACAGGAAGCCAAAGAAAAATCTTTTCAAACTCATTTCTCCTCGCCTTCATCTGCTGAACGCTCACAACAACAATCATCTGCTTCTACCACCCAGTCCAAGAAGAAAAAGAAGAAACCATTCTCCTGGAACCTATCCCTGCAAAAGAAGACACCAACTGACGCATGGGTTCCAGAGAATGATCAGACTGATTGGGAAAAGGTTAAACAAGGGTTCATTCTGAACAGATATTTCCTAAAAGAGCCCACATATTCATAATCGATTCCAGATGAAGATTTTAACCGCTACCTGGAGAATTTCAGAGATCAAGACCTTGTAAAGAGAATCAGAACAGCTGCTGCAGAGGCCAAAATCCAGCTGAAGGCACCAGAGAAGGAATTCATGATCTGCCCAACTATACCAGGCAGTAATCTTCCAGACAAGACTTATATTCTGAACTACATCAATCAACTGGCGAAGATTAAAGGCTACAAGATCGATAACCACGATCCAAACTATGCCAGGGTGAGAGATGGTATATATGAGAGCATCCAGCTGGTGTCTGACGCTCAGAGAGAAAGAATGAAGAAGGGAGGTGCAGCAAGATGGTTCTCTTAGATAGATCTTTTGTATCTTCTGCTTTTTACTCTCTGTTATCTCTATTGAATCTCTGTACTCATCAATTCATATATCAATGAATTTGGGTTTCTCTTATACTTCTGTTGTTTACTGTTATTTAACTTAAATAACAAATAACCTATCTCCCAGAACATGATCCATACTTGATTAAGCTAACTAAGTGTGGTTTTGACATCATCAAAAAGGGGGAAATTGTTGGGAACCCCACAATATATTCTAAGTTTTGATGATGTTCACTCATACGCACACTTGGCTTTCTTCATGTTCTGTATCATTTCTGTTGATTGTTATTGACCAGATAGTCGAAACCAGTTCAGCCAGAAAGATGGAATATGTCTCAGACAGAAAGCTGAACCAGCAAGTCTGTAACAGAAAGCTGAACCAGCAAATCTTTAACAGAAAGCTGAACCAGCAAGTCTGTAACAGAAAGCTGAACCAGCAAATCTTTAAAAGAAAGCTGAACCAGCAAGTCTTTAACAGAAAGCTGAACCAGCAAGTCTTTGACAGAAGGCTAAACCAGAGAATCTCAAGCCAACAAGTCTTTGACAGAAGGCTAAACCAGAGAATCTCAAACCAGCAAGTCACAGACAGAAGGCTAAACCAGAGAATCTCAAAACCAGCAAGTCTCAAAGACAGAATGCTAAACCAGAGAGTCTCAATCAGAAAATGAAGCTAGTCAACTTTAACAGAAAGTTGAACCAGAGAAGCTTCAGCCAGAAAGATGGAAGATGCTTCAACCAGAAAGTGGTTAACATATGCTCTACCAGAAAGTACCTCAACCAGAAAGTGTCTAA
>JAPKLX010001877.1:0-17053 GCA_026898415.1 Leonotis leonurus | reverse complement strand
TCTCCTAATATTTAAACACTTAAGATCTTGACCTCATCTTAAGTTCTTATAAGTTCTAAATTGAAACAATTCAACTTAGACCATAAGGAGTTAATATCATCTACTTATTCGTTGATAGACGATGCATAACCGTAATTTGATTAATTACGAATCATCTAATACAGAATAGTTCTTGAAGAAAATTTCGGGTCATTACAATCCATGAAGACCTCATAGTCCTTTAACTGTTGTTTAAGCCATAATATTTGTGCGGTATAGCTCCCTGCTGCCATGTATTCTCCTTCTATTGTTGAGGTTGCAACCGAAGTTTACTTTTTAGAAAACCAACAAATGAGCTTGCTTCAAAGAAATTGGCATGTCCCAGATGTAGATTTTCTATCAAGCTTGCAACCTGCATAGTCAGAATTAGAATATCCAGTTTGTTCAAAATTATCATCACATGGATACCATAAACATATATCAGTTGTTCCTTTGAGATAACGTAGTATTCTTTTGGCCGCTTCCATGTGAGATTCTCTTGGGTTAGCTTGATACCTAACACAAACACCAACAACAAATGTAATATCAGGTCGACTAGCAGTTAGATATAATAATGATCCAATAATACCACGATACTGTTTTATATCTGCTGCTTTCCCTAGCACATCAGGACTAATTTTTCCATTTGTTTACATAGGGATTTTTTCTGGTTTACTGTCTTTTACTCCAAATTTTGTGATGTGATCGTTGATGTATTTGGATTGATTGATTAGGATCCCGTCAACAGATTGTTTGACTTGTAGTCCTAGGAAGATGATTGCTCTTCTGCTATCATAGCTTTTCTTTGTTATTTGAGCTTTTTATCTCTTTTTGCACGAAGTTCATCTCTCTCTGCTTTTGATATGTCGGGACAGTCGGTCTTGAAATGTCCCTTCCTGCCACACTTAAAATAAGAATATTTAGAGAGGTCAGCTTTAACATATGAGGTGGATTTTACCTCACTTTTTCGTTCAGGTCGATCACCAAATCGATCCTTTGCCTTGAACTTTCTATTGTTCTCGTTGTAGAGTCTCTTGTATTTGTTTGCTCTCACTTCCATTCTTTGAAATCTTTTAGCCATGAGAGAGTATTCCTCGAAGTAGTTTTTCGTAGGATAGTTCTCATCATCTGAGTTACATGACTCCTTTACAATAACAGTTGGAGCTGGCTTTGGAACTTCCTTGTCTTTAGTCTTTGCTTTAAAAGCTATTTCTTTATCTTTGTTACCTGCAGCAGATGACTTACCAGGAGTAGAATTATATGGTCCATGAATATGATTTATTTCGTACTCATTTCCAGTTAGTAAATAAAAAAGTGAATCTGTAGTTAAAGAATTGAACTCTGGCATCATGGGATGCTTGGTTGAGTAGATTCCCAACTTGCGGGCAGAGCACGAATGACTTTCAAGTTCTTCTCTCGTTGAGAATATTTGTTTTTGTCAATCATAGAAATCTCAATGAGTATTTCAGTGAACCTGTTCTTCATTTGAGCATCAGTCTCTCCCGACTTCATTTTAAATTCCTCGAATTTGTTGCAAGCAATGGATAGTTTGTTTTATTGGATTATGCCCGATCCCAGACTGATTCTCTTGTGAAAAACACATAGCAGAGATCCAAGAGTGATCTTGTTCTCTAACAGAGCGTTGTGTGCGGAATATGGTGGACTTAGTCAGTGCTCTTGATTAGAAAACCTTTGCAAAACTTAACCGAATATTTAGCAGATAGATTAAGAATGCAGATTGTATGGACATGCTGGTTAGTGAATAAAACAACTGAAAGTAAATATGCAGAAAGTAAATAACACAGTTCTTTATACTTGCTGAGAATGAGCCACAAGTTTCAAACACAATCTGGTTGAAACTTATGCACGAATGAGGGTCGTGTCCCTTTATAACTTACAGTATACAACTGCAATAAGATATCTTCACGTTAATCCACTAGAAAACTACTAGCTAGCGAAGCTATCTTCCTTCTCCTTCTCGACAAGACAGACTTGAATCGAGTGATGTGATTTCGATCACGAACGGCTTAGAACACAATCTGCTACGTTGAAATCTTCTCAAATAAAGCTTTGAAAAGTGAGTTGATTTCTGAGTAGAATAACAGAATGTTTGATCGTTGATAATAGTATCCGTACTCCTCCAGTCTTAGTTCCAAGCTTTTATAGGTGTAGAATATGAAATTCTAACCGTTGGTCTTGATTGGCTTTAAGTAAATGTTGATTGCCAATCAGGAGATATTGAATCACAGTATATCTCATCTTGCCTTGGAAAGTTTGACAGAATCTTCAAATATATGGAAAACAGATCGTTGATAGATGTTTCTTTCCTTCTACGTGCGCTGATTGATTCTCCTTCCAAATTTGATATCCAATAGATAATATTTCCATCTTCGAGAGATCTGCAGATGTGGCAAGTTGTCTTAGATTCATTGAAGTACATCTAGACATATAATTGAATGTAAGATGACTAAGAGTGATCTGGTCCAGGTTGACTAACGATCTGGTCAAAGAAGGTTGATGTTGATCTGGTCATATATCAATCTATTCCAAAGATGCTCAAAAGCATGGTTGTAATCTCAGTGCATAATATCACGAAAACCAAATCGAATGGTCCTTGGACAGATCATCTGCTGCTTGTAGATTGTTATTGATCTGGTCCTCGAACAAGACAAAGACAGAATAACTTCTATAGGATGTAATCCTTTACACTTTAAGTCATTCTCTAATCTGATCTAAAGTCATGTTCTCTATTAGATTCACTTTATATGTTAGTGATCCGGTACAGGTAGAACAGATTACAGTCTAGCAGACATAATTAAATATAAGTGTGTTTCGAGAGAACATCATCAAAACTAAATATAGTGGGTTTCGCAACAATTTTCCCCTTTTTGATAATGTCAAAAGCACATTTTACAAGATAACCCTAAGTAAAGCATTTTAAGCATGATCTGGTTTTAAATAACCAGAAGGGTTTAGGAGATTGTTATTAAATTATAACAATCATAAGCATTGATTTGGTTCTAGACAATGAGACTTTGTCTTCCTAAAACCCATATGTATATATATCAGATAAATCAAGTGTTTACAAAAACACTTCTCAGAACCAAAATAAAACAAGACATCAGATGGATAAAGAAATAGAAAAATCTAAGAGAACCATTTGACAACTCCTCATTTCTTCATCTTCTCGCGTTGAACGTCGGAGGTGAGTTGTATACTCTCGTAAATTCCATCCTTTACTCTGGCGTAGTTTGGGTCGTGATTATCAATCTTGTAGCCCTTGATCTTGGCCACTTGATTGATGTAGTTGAGAATATATGTCTTGTCTAGTATGCTACTTCCTGAAATCATTGGACAGACCATGTACTCCCTCTCGGGTGCCTTAATTTGGAGTTTAACATCCTTGGCTGCCTTTTTAATTCTCTGTATCAAATCTTTTTCATCAAAGTTGTCCATGTACCGATTAAAGTCTTCATCTGGAGTGGACTCTGAGTAGATAGTTTCCTTTAAGAAGTATCGGTTCATGATGAATCCTTGCTTAATCAGCTCCCAGTCCTTCTGATCTGCTTCATCTACCCAGACATCTTTTGGTGTCTTCTTCTGTAGTGATAAGTTCCAGGCAGTGAAGGGCTTCTTCTTCTTTCTTGATTGGGTGGTGGACTGAGATGATTGTTGTTGGGAACGTTCAGATGAAGGTGGAGAGAAGGTTGTCTGATATGACTTTTCGCGAGCTTCCTTTTCTGCCAACCTCTTCTCTTGTGCTGCTTGTCTTTGTATAACTGTGCCCTAAAGATGGGATCACAGGCTTGTTCACAACTAATCCCAAACAACAGAAGCTCAACTATCTGGTCGCCTTCATCAACAGGCTTCTTTCCTTTGTCTCAAGCTGGTTGTTGTTGTTGTTGCTGTTCTGCTTCAATGGTTGAATCAGGCCTTGGTGGAGTGGTGGGTGTCTCCTTGTTTTGTTGGGCTGGCTCTGTGCCTTGAGCTTCTTCTGTTGGACCTTGATCTGGTCCTGCACCATCTTTTCCTTCATCTATCTGGTCGCCTCTTTTGCCTCCTCCTTTTTCTCCCTTTCCTGATCTTTCCCCCTTTTTGACATCATCAAAATTGGTCTTGATGAGTGTTCTGAGGGAAGCAATCTCTGCTTGCATGTCTTCCATCTTCTGCTCAGCATCGGCTTTAAAGTGCAGCAAAAGGTTAACTGTCCGGTCAGTGGCTTCGAGCTTCTTCTACTGATTGTTGTTCATAATGTAGAGAGTCTTGTCCTATGTATCTTGCATCTCCTCGAGTGTGTTAATCCTCGTGTTCTGATGGTCGAGCTCTGATGGGGTAAGATAAAGGAGAGCATCCAGAACTTTAATTTGATGTTTTTTCATGAGATTGAAGAACTTATCTTCTTCAAACTGCGCCAACTGGGAGTGAATCTCCAGGGTTGTGGCCTCCTTGAGCTCAGTAGTTGTGGTGGCAGTGTGACTCTTGATGGCAGCATCAATTCTCTCCTTTTCCTTGGCCAGCATGTCCGTGACCAAAGTTTGGACGGTCTGGACCTTCTTCTCCACTGATTCCAGCTTAAGGTCCAACTTTTCTCTAGCTGTATGAGCAGCGACCTTGTCGTCATCCAGTTTCTTGTTGAGCTTTTTGACCTGGTCCCTGAGCTTTCGGCGGATGTCCCGGTTCATGTAATTGACATAATCCTTCTGATGCTGGTTGAAATCAGCAAGGATTTGTGTAGCTTTTTCTTGTATCAGGTTGCATGTAGTGGTCAGATGGTCTTGGATCCTCAAAGAAATCAAGTCATCAACCTGTATGTTGTTGAATGACTTGTGTTCACGTTCCAGAATGTCTTCTAGATCAATGAACTTAATGTGCTTTTTCAGCTTTTCAGCAGCGCCTGGTGTGTATATCTCATTTGTTGGCTTACCACCAATGACCTGGCCTGCTGGCTCTTCGTCGACTGGATCCAGATTGATTATCGGGGTCTTCTTTTTCTTCTGCTTCTTCTGAGCTTCTTTTGGTGCTTGTTGTTCTGGTTGGACTTCTGAGTGTGGTGGAATTTGTTCTGCTTGACCAGATGAGTTGGGTTGCTCAGTCTGATCAACTCTTTGATTTCCCATGGTCACGTCTGGATTAGCATCATCATCTGATCCCTCAACACTAGTATAAAAGTCCATTCTATCAGCATAGAAAGACTTCAGATCAACTCTAAGTAATCTGTCCTCGTGCTTCATGATGGCCAGTATAAGTTGGTGGTATTCTGCTCTGACTTCTCCAACTGTAGTAGCTTGGAGCCAACTCAATAGGGTTGCTTCCTTCTTCTTCAACTCCTCTATCGATCTGGTTTGGAGTAGAGCATCAAAAATATAATACTCACTGTCCTTTACCAGCAAGTAAAATTTTACTCTTTGTGCAGCTCCATAACTCTCAGGTAGCAGATGGATTCCAGGAAAATCCTTAACGATCGAATGATCTGCTTCATTTTCCAGTAGATGAATGACTTTTGCTACCTGCTTCTTTTTCTCCTTCTCCTCATCAATCTCCTCATCTTCTTTATCTTCCTCACTAATTCTTTGCATACGATCTGGTGAGGGGGTAGCTGTTCTGGCCGATGAGAAATCCTTGTGCTGGTTGGGATCAAAGCTCGATTCTGGTTCAACAGACTAAAATTCCTCAGTAGCAATTTGTGCTACCTTTGCTTGCTGAGGAATAGAGCTCTCCATTTGTTGAGTTTCATGTTCTGGTTGGTGGGTAGCAGTCTCTGGTTGGGTTTCCTCAAAATGTGGTGGAGATTCGTGTACTTTCCTCAATCTTCTCCTTTTCTACTTAGGTTGTTGAGTGGTAGTGGAGGTGTCTGTGTTGATAGAACTTGTCCTCTTGGCACGTAGCTTTCCTTATGTCGTCTCCTTCTGGACGTTCTCTCTAGGAGCTTTTTCCTTCTTCTCCCCGACTTTGGTACCAGATGGGATTGGAGCTTCCCATTTCTATCAGTGCAGCATGATGCACTTCGTCTGTGACTTTGTTAAAGAGAGCTGGAGTGATTCCCAGGGACATCACAATTTGATGTTGATCCTTGGGAATGGTGAACCTGGAGTTGAACTCCACAGCATTCTCCCAAACTTGCTGTTTGAAGCACTTTTCAACCTGGAGTTGAACTCCACAACATTGCCCTTGGCATTCCTGTTCCACTTCATGAGACGTGCTTCTTTCGCCAGCAAGTCAAAAAGGATCCTGCTCCAGTTGACTTTCAAATTCAGAACTACTGCTGTCATGATTCTGAACTTCTCTGGGGTGACTTGATCATATGATCCACTATGCGTCATAAATATGCGCTGCACGAACTCAAAGACCAGCTTGCAGCCTGGTTGGAGTAGTGCCCTCTGGAACATTCTTCCCGTGTAAGCAATGGGAATCACCATTACTTGCTCCACAGCTTCTTGAAGCTGTTCTACCGTGATCTCATCCAGGGTCATCCCTTCATCCTTCAATCTGTATGCCTAGTTGATCATGACAATAACGTCATAGGTTGTCTTACTCATCCTATCACCAATGGGCATGAGCACATTTGCTTCTTGTCCGTCCTTTTCATCATGCCATGTAAGGTAAAATGTAGCAGCCTGTTTGGCTAAATACATCTTGGGATGAGCATTTACTATATTGTGGAATCCTACAAAATATAGAAATCCAGCAGTGAATAACTCATAATCTCCAGGAATATTAGCAATATATATGCCCCATATCATAGTTATAAGTATGAACATGAAGAACACAAATATATATATGACTAGTAATCCAGAAATCAACATGTATCCAAAGAATATCAAAATACAAATTAAACCATGTTTCCAGAAACTGATCTCATAGAGAAACTTCTATATAAGCATGTTTTAGCAGTTTATGAACAATAACCGATGAAAAACCTTTGCAATGTTTAACGATGGCGAAAATCTCTTCTAGCTTTTGAAATTCGTGAGTTTCAAGGACAGCATATGGTTCGGGTGAGAGGAATTTCTGAACTTCAGGAACATCTTGTAAAAATAGAGATGTTTGAGGTGTCATTGTTAAAGAAAGTTTGAGGTTTTGAAAAGAAACTTTAGAAAGAAGTTGAGAAAACTGGAAACGTTTAAGTGCTTAGAGAGGAGTAGTGCGCAGTGAGTTGAAAGTGTAAGGTGAATAGTTAAATGCATGTACAACAAATATATATAGGAAATAATTCAACGGCTGAGATGAAAGCGATATGAAGTTTAAAGTTTGGATGAAAGTCTACCTTTTTAGATTTTCCCGCTTCAACTTTTGTTTTGCCACCTCTCCTTGCGTCAGATACACGCGCTTGATCCTAGGGTTATAGGATGGAGCGTGTAAATCTTTCTAACCACTGCTACTTTCCTATACCTCGTATGACAAAGATATTCCTCTATCACAGTTCCCAAAACTTTACTAATCATCACGATTATGGAAGATTTATCAAATCTATGTTAGAAAATAAACTTTATAAACTATAGTTAGGGCGGTAATTAGGTCAGAAAAACGATACAAATTTCTAAATTCCCCCTTGACTAAGTAATCTTTATTGGAAAATTAATTTCCACGTGGCATGGTGTAGATTCTTCAAATTCTGATACGTGTATAATGTAAGCAATCTGGTCTTCCTTATAATATTGTCTTCTGGTTCTCACTTCCTTTTGGTATTAACTTCATACGTCATCTGGTACTGAAGTTGTGATCTGATACTAGTAGTCTCCTTATTCTGATGAATGTCAATCTGGTTGACACGATCTGGTGTTTATCGATCTGAACATGCTTTCTCTCTACATGATTGCTTATAAAATGATTTCTTATATCAACATGTTTGCATCTCGTGTGTAAAATTGGATTTTGCGTTAATAACAATAGCACTTGAGTTGTCACAGAATATAGGTATCTCCTGTACATCGATCTCGTAATCCTTAAGTTGCTGCTTTAACCAAAGTATTTGTGCACAATAGCTTCCAGCAACCATATATTATTCTTCTTTTATTGATGTAGCAACAGAGGTTTGTTTCTTTGAAAACCAAGAAATCAACTTGTTTCCGAGAAACTGGCATGTTCCAGATGTTGACTTTCTATCCAACTTGCATCCAGCATAATCTGAATCTGAATAGCCTGTTAACTCAAAGTTTTCCTCACATGGGTACCATAATCCAATATGTGCAGTTCCTTTGAGATATCTTAATATCTTTTTGGTTGCTTCCATATGAGACTCTTTGGGGTTGGCCTGGTATCTAGCACACACTCCAACTGCAAAGGTAATGTCAGGTCGACTAGCAGTTAAGTATAGTAAAGAACCAATAATACCCCTATATTGAGTTATATTTGTTGGTTTTCCTTCTAGGTCTGGTATCTTCCTATTGGTCTGCATTGGAATCTTGACAGGTTTACTATCTTTGACTCCAAATTTGGTGATCAGATCATTGATGTACTTCGCTTGATTAACGAATATACCATCTGGTAGCTGCTTCACCTGTATCCCTAGATAACCAAATATGATATCATCAACATATATCTGGAATAAAAGGATATGTTCTTTGACTTTGATTATGAATAATGTCTTGTCAATAGAACCTCTTCTGAATCCTGACTCCACCAAGAACCTTGATAATATCTCATACCACGCTCTGGGTGCTTGCTTCAATCCATAAACAGCTTTGGCTAATCTTTACACCTTCTGGTCTGGATTGCCATCTTCAAAACCAGGTGGTTGCTCTACATTTACTTCTTCTTCAAAAATACCATTTAGAAATGCACTCTTGACATCCATATGGTATACTTTGAATCTCTTGTAAGTTGCGTATGCTAGAAACAGTATGTTGGCTTCCAATCTGGCAACCAGTGCGAATGTTTCATCAAAATCAATGCCTTCTTGTTGATTATATCCATTGGCAACTAATATGGCTTTGTTTCTGACAACTTCACCATTTTCATCTCGTTTGTTCTTGAATACCCATTTAACACCTATAACGCCCTGGTGTCTTGGTCTGTCTACAAAATACCACACTTGGTTTCTTTTAAACTCATTGAGTTCTTCTTGCATGGCTATAACCCAATCTGCATCTTGTAGTGCTTCATATGCATGTGTTGGTTCAATACGAGATAGATAGCAACTTAGAAGTGCACTCTCTCCATGCATCCTTTTGGTCTTGACACGATCTGGTGGGTTCCCAACAATCTGATCTGGAGAATGGTGTTCTTGTATCCATCTCCTTCTAGTGGACATCTCTTCTTCTAATATCTCAGGGTCAGGTTCTTTTGTTGGTTTCTCAAATTCAGGATGTGCTGTAGAAGTTTCTTGGAAAGGATTTTCCTCTTCTGGTCCTTCGATCTCAATCTCTCGATTATTGTTCCAGCTATTAATGTCTCTTGATTCATCAGGTTGACTTTAAGTAGGTTTAGGATTTTCTGCTTCTACTGGTTAACTATCATCTGGGGTCGATCTAGTTTGGTCCAGAACGATGTGAGTTGTTCCCCCTCGCTGTGTACTAGTCTCAGTTGTAGGTTGAACATCAATCTCATCCCCTTCTGTTGAATTCCAGATTAAAATATCTTCAAGTGGTATCCCTTCTGATCTTCTACTATTGATCTGTTTGTGAATCTGTTCGTCACTTGTTTCCTTGTATTCATAAATAGCTACATCAAATAGAATATGAGGTGTTACCTCCACAACATGAGTTTTCTTATTGTAAACCCTATAAGCTTTGCTAATATCATAATATCCGAAGAATATTCCAGGGTCAGCTTTGCTATCAAAGATTTTCAATTGAGATTTCCCATTATTATGAATGTAACACATACAACCAAAGGTACGAAAATACTGTATCATGGGTTTTCTGTTGTTCCAGATCACGTAAGGTGTTTTCCCATGTCTGAGGTTAATCACCGATTTGTTCTATGTATAACAGGACGTGTAGCTAGCTTCTGCCCAAAACTTCTTAGATAATCTAGTTGCATTCAACATGGTACGAGTTGGTTTCTTTAACGATCTGTTTCACCTCTCAACTACTCCATTCTGTTGAGGTGTTCTTGCAGCAGATGTTTGGTGAATTATACCCATCTGGTTGCAATATCCCTCAATCTTCTGGTTTAGATACTCTATTCCTCGATCTGTTCTGATTGTCATGACAGAGGTTTCTTTTTGCTTGGTAATCTTGTTGAGGAAGTTCGGCAGCTTCTCCAATGTTTCTGTCTTCTTAAACAAAAAGATAACCCAAGTGAATCTTGAGTAATCATCAATGATAAACAGAGTATACTTTCTTCCATTTATATTTAATGGCTTAACTAGACCAAATAAGTCTAAATGTAGTAACTCTAAAACTCTGGAGGATGAGTGAACTGCTTTGCTAGTACAAGATGACTAGGTCTGTTTTCCAGCTTGGCACGCTTGACAAATATGATCTTTGTCATATACTTGTTCTGGTAATCCTTCGACTAGCTTATCTCTTGCAATCTTATTGATTGGCTTAAAATTAAGATGGCTAAGTCGTTTGTGCCATAACCAGCTTGTCTCAGAGACTGTGTTAGTAACTAGACATGTCTCAATCTGGTTTGTCCATTGCACAATATACAACTTGTCCTGTAATTTTCCGGTAAGAAGAATTTCATCTCCTTCTTTGTTCTTCACAAAACAGTTGTTAGCACCAAAAATAATCTAATTTCCGTTTGCACAGAATTGGCTAACCGAAAATAGATTATGACTAATACCTTCAACATAAGATACATTTGTGATGGTGGTCTTGCCAATATTGATATTACCATATCCTTAGGTATAACCTTTTGAGTTACAACCAAAGGTTACCTGCGGCCCTTCTCTTTCCACATAATCTGATAGAGAGTTCTTGTCACATGTCATATGCTTCGAACATCCACTATCAATGATCCATATAGTTCCTTTTGCTATTTGTCCTCTTCTTGCATTTCTTCGATCCTGCAATTATATAAGCTTAGCAACCCTTTCAACGAGTGGGTGCTTGGTTAGTAGCAAATGTTCCTTTAGGAACCTAGATTAACTTAGTGTTAGGAACACATATGTAACAAGTAATCTTTCTTCCTGTCTCATCTGTTCTTGATATGGCTTTGTAGACTGATGGATGGTTTCTCTCAACATTATCCCAGTTGATCTTCTTCTTCTTGGTTGAAGATGTTTTAGTAGATGTCTTCTGCTTCTAATCGTTATCTGTCTTGACATAGTGAGCAGGTTAACCCTTCTTCTGATAATACCTGTTGTCTCCTGCTTCCTTCATCATCATCTTTTGGGGTTGATTCTTCTTATTCTTTAGGTCTTTAACTTGATCTGGTATGTTTTTCCTTTCAGCTACGAACTTGGTTTCACTGCTTTTTCCAGAATACCCAAGTCCAGTTGTTCCTCTTCATTGCATATCAATGATCATACCAGCTCGTTCTTGGCTTTTGTTGGTCTTGCTCATGTTTTCCATGGTCTTCTTCAGTTTTTCTTCAACTACATCCTTTCTGTTGATCATGTCTTTCAACTTGGAGTTGAGTGAATAAATCTCAGTATCCTTGGTTTTGATCTGTTCTCCCAGACCTTTGATTTGAGTAGAGAACTCGGTGTTTGCTTCACTCATAAACTTTATTGGTTCATTCAATTCGGCATTCTCCTTTATGACTTCAAAGAATAACTTCTTTATACTTGTGTAGCTCTTGAACATCTCATTGTTTATTCCCATGAGACTTCTGGTTCATCTTCATTTCCTGAATCATAAACAGGTTTATTTGAAGACATACAGACATGAGAGTTTACCTCGATCTGGTCGAGTCCATTATCTAATCCCATGTAGCATTCATCCTAATCTTCTTCTATTTCTTGCGCATAGATTGCCTCATCATTTTCTGAAGAGCTATCAGATAGGTAACTTGAGCTGCTAGAATCTTCTTCTGCCAGCATTGCTTTGCGTTGAGCTTTAAGCTTTCAATCTCTCTTAGCTCTTAGTTCTTCTCTCTAACTTTTTGATAAATCAGGACAGTCTGTTTTGAAGTGACCTGATCTGCCACATCCAAAGCAACTATAGTCAGTAGAGTTAGATGTTTTACCATTACTTTTTGATTCGCTTTTGCTATCAGATCGATCTGGTTCTCTATTCTTTTGATATCTACTTTTGTTGTCTTTGTAGAATCTGCGGTATTTTCTCGATCTGACTTCCATTTTATCCATTCTCTTGGCAATCATTGCGAATTCTTTGAGCAGCTTGTCATCACCTCCTTCTTCTGATGCAGCAGGTGCAACTGGTTCATCTGCTACACACTTCGCTTTGAAGACTATTTCTTTTTCCTTCTTGGAAATGCTCTCGTTCTTCTTTCTTGAAGTATGATCTGGTCCATGTATTCTTCTAATGTCACATTCATGTACAAACAGATCGTTGAAATCGGCACGTAGTGGTTGCATTAGAGAATATATCTCCCAGCTTGGTGGCAACGCTCTGAGAATTTTGAGATTCTTCTCTCTCTGTGTGTACTTGTTCTTGTTGAAAGCATAAACTTCAAGTAACACTTCGATGAATTTATTCTTCATCTGATCAATGGTTTGTCCAGGTTTCATCTTGAACTCATCGAACTTGTTGCATGTCAGGGACAGCTTGTTCTCGATCATAGCCTCAGAACCTAAGCTAAGTTCTCGCAGTGCCTCCCACATCTCTTTGGTTGTATCCAGATCTTGGATCTTGGCCAGATGGACTCCTTTAACAGTGTTAGAGATAATTCCTTTTGCAAAATCATTCAGATTTGCTCACGTCGCTCTTCTGATGTATACATTCTGTGATCTTTGAGCACGGTCTCTTTGACTACACCAGTTTCTATGATGCGAGTCTTCTCTTCGTATATGGCTAATGGTCCTTCCTCTATCACTTTCCACATCAGACAATGATGAGCTTTTAGACACATTTTGATTTTGAAACTCCATTCTCTATATCCTTGGATGGAGAATTCTTCACACGCCCTAATGACAGAAGATTCGATAATAACAGATAGTATGCACGTGAATGAAAAAGGTTTTCCTAGATCTATTCAAGTTGACCACGCGGGTTTCAACATTGTGAAATAGAAACAATGGTCCTATGAATCACTGCTCTGATACCACTTGTTGGTCCTGAAAGAGAAAGGTTTCTTGTGTGTGTGTGTGGGGGGGGGGGGGGAATACACCAAATGCAAACTTTTCAGTTTACTTGACTGATTACTTAGAGAGTTTAAGCTTTCTGTAAGCAGATTGCTCAAATTTGACAAACCAGATCGATCACAATCTGTCCAGATTGATACTCTCTTGTCAAAAACACTTAGCAGTGATCAAGAGTGATCATGTTCTCTAACAGAGTGTTGTGTGCGGAATATGATGGATTTAGTCAGTGCTCTTTATTAGAAAACCTTTGCAAAACTTAACCGAATATTTAGAAGATTGATTAAGAATGCAGATTGTATGGACGTACTGGCTAGTGAATAAAACAACTGAAAGTAAAAATGCAGAAAGTAAATAACATAGTTGTTTTATGTGGTTCGAGAAACCCCCTACGTCCACGGTCCAATCCGAACTGGATTAGATATCCACTACTAGGATACTCTTCTTTTTTATACTCGCTGAGAACAAGCCACAAGTTTCAAACACAATCTGGTTTAAACTTATGCACGAATGAGGGTCGTGTCCCTTTACAACTTACAGTATACAACTACATTAAGAAATCTTCACGTTAATCCCCTAGAAAACTACTAGCTAGCGAAGCTATCTTCCTTCTCCTTCTCAATAAGACAGACTAGAATTGAGTGATGTGATTTCGGTCACGAACCGCTTAGAACACGATCTGGTACGTTGAAATCTTCTCAAATAAAGCTTTGACAAGTGAGTTGATTTCTTAGCAGAATAACAGAATGCTTGATCGTTGATAATAGTATCCGTACTCTTCCAGTCTTGATTGGCTTGAAGTAAATGTTGATTGCCAATCAGGAGATATTGAATCCCATTATATCTCATCTTGCATTGGAAAGTTTGACCAAATCATATGGAAAGCAGATTGTTGATAGATGTTTATTTCCTGCAATAGATAATCTTCGAGAGATTATCTTTCTATCTTCGAGAGATCTGCAGATGTGGCAAATTGACTTGGATTCACGGAAGTACATCTAGACATATAATCGAATGTTAGATGACTAAGAGTAATGTGGTTCAGGTTGACTACTGATCTGGTCAAAGCAGATTGATGTCGATCTGGTCATATATCATATGTTCCAAAGATGCTCCAAAGCATGGTTGTAATCTCAGTGCATAATATCACGACAACTAGATCGAATGGTCCTTGGATAGATCATCTGCTACTTGTAGATTGATGTTGATCTGGTCCTCGAACAAGACAAAGACAAAATAACTTCTATAGGATGTAATCCTTTACACTTTAAGTCATTCTCTAAGATGATCTAAAGTCATGTTCTCTGTTGGTCCCGAAAGAGCAAGGTTTGGTGTTTGGGGGGGGGGGAATACACCAAATATAAACTTTTCAGTTTACTTGACTAATTATCAGAGAGTTCAAGCTATTCTTAAAGAAGAAATTGCTCGGCAGATGACTGACCAGATCGATAGCAGATCAATCCAAACAGGTTGTTCTCTAGTGTAAATACTTAGACAATAATAAGAGTGATCTTATTACTTTCAAAGTATTGTGTGTGCAGAAATATGGTGGACTTACTTGGTGCTCTTATATTGAAAACCTTAATTATAATCCAGATCGTTAAAGCAGGTTGATTGAGATGCAGTTTAAATGATAATGCAAGGGTTAGAATAAATAAACAACAGGATATAAATATGCAGAAAGGTAAATGACACAGTTGTTTAACGTGGTTCGGGAAATCCCTACATCCACGGTCTGATCAAACTAGATCAGATTATCCACTACTAGGATACTCTTCTTCTTTATACTCGCGGAGAACGAGCCACAAGTATCAATCAAAACTAGAAGGATACTAATGCACTAATAAGGGTCGAGTCGCTTTACAACAGATTACCTCTACGTTACCAATAGAAAACTACTAGCTAGCATGGTGATCTCCTTTCTCTCGATAAGACAGACTTCAATCGAGGTTGGGTTGGTGTGATTTAGAATCACAAACAGTTTGAAGCTTTAGTCTGATAAAGATTGATTGCTTGAGAATGTTTTTATCGATGTAGCACATATTCTCTCCAGACGTTGAACTCCAAATATATATAGGCTTTTAATTTGAAATTCTAGCCGTTTGTTGATTGGCGTGAGATGATTGTAGATTGCCAATCAATGATGTTCATCATATCTGCTCTTGCCTTGTAGAAGCGTTGACTAAATCTTCTAAACTGAAATTCTGTATCTTGCTGTGTAGACTTCCAAACTGACGTGGCAAGTAGGTATGATGTGTATAGTGATGTCATCTGGTGGTTTGATGACTCTATCGATCTGGTGCCTCGCTCTGATCATCAATCTGGTTGGTGACCTGGTCGGTGATCTGGTCGCTGACTGTCTTGGCAGATCGATTTCTTCTCTTGATGGAAATGTCTTGGTCTTCAACCTAGACTATTGAAATGACTTCTATAGGAATAATTCCTTTACACGTTAAGTCATCTCCTAATCTGTTCTCTATCAGATTTCACTTTATACTTAGTGATCTGTTAACATGTAGAACAGTTTACCACCAATCAAGACTGTAAAATCTAAGTGTTTCGAGAGATCATCATCAAAACCAAAAAAAATACTTCAGGGTTTCCAACAATTTCCCCCTTTTTGATGATGTCGAAACCACACTTTACAATCTGACCCTAATACACAATAAGAGTGATCTGGTTTAAAATGCCAGATTGTTTATGTTTTCATTATTTTAGGTTATAACGATTAATAGTAGTTAGATATGTTCTGGAAAATAAGGTTTTGTCATCAGAAACCCATTTTATAAGAGTGATCATGTAAAACAGATAGGTTTACAGATTGTCCAAAAACAGAATACTAGAAAACAGATAGTGTAAGATCTGAGATTAGAATAATTATTTGGTCTTCTTCTTCTTCTCTTCCAACTGCTTCTTCATTTTCGCTCTTGTCTCATCCGAGACCATCTGGACACTTTCATAAACTCCCTCTCTGACCCTGATGTAATCTGGGTCTTCAACATCGATTTTGTACCCCCTGTTTTCAGCAAGTTGATTTATGAAGTTCAGCAGGTAGGTCTTGTCAGGGATTTTTGTGCCAGGAATGTCAGGGCATTCTCTGTACTCTCTATCTGGCGCAGTGATAGTGATCTGGGCCTCTGCGACTGCTGCTCTGATGGCCTGGACCAGATCTTTGGCGTCATTCATGTCCAGATACAGATTGAATGCCTCATGTGATGTGCCCTCGTAGTATATTGGTTCTTTGATAAAATTACGGCACAGAATGAATCCATACTTCAGCCCCTCCCATCCTTCTTTCAGATTGTCTGGTACCCAGCTGGTTTCTCCTTCTTTGGGCTTCTTGGTCTTGATAGGTGCAGAGAAAAACCAGCCAGATCCAGGCTTCTTCTTCTTTTTCTTCAAGGGTTGAGATTGGCTCGATCTGCTCGATTCAGACTTAGATCGTGGAGGAGATAGGGGTATCTGCTTCAGCACTTGGGCTTCTCTAGCTGCTGCCTCTGCTGCTCTTTTATCTGTTTGCTCCTTTTCTTTGTAAAATTGAGCTCTGAAAGCACGATGTGCAGCTTGATCTGCTGATATGCCGCTTAGCAGAAGATCAGCAATTTGATCTCCCTCATCTTCTGGCCTCTTGCCTTTAGCAGATGGTTGATCTGGCTGTGCTGGCTGCTCAAGTTGTACCTCTGTCCTTTCTCCAGCAGCAACAGATCGACCCTTTCCTCTTCCAGCTCCTCTACCTCCAGATCCCTTTCCTCTAGCTCCTCCTCCTCTTCTCTTCCCAGATTCTTCCCCCTTTTCGATATCATCAATATAAATGGTGATGAGTGCCTTAAGAGATGTGATCTCCTCCTTCATCTCTTTCATCTCCTTTTCAGACTCCATCTT